>JAEANM010016943.1:0-13108 GCA_017656035.1 Myanophis thanlyinensis
CGGCTTGGAAATAAAGGGACCCCTCGCGGTCATTTAGACTGACCTCGCGTCTGAGTAATTCTTACCCGATTTTGACCTGGTTTTCGGCTAAAACAGTCAGCTGCCCAAGAACCACAAGCTGTTGGTGGTTCTATTCATCAGTAAACAGAATCTTTCCAATCAGCCTCCATTTTATTTGTTTGTTTGTTTGTTTATTAGATTTATATACCGCCCCTCTCCCAAAAAGGGACTCGGGGCGGTGTACAACAAAACAGAACACAATCACATCAAACAAAAGCAGATTGAAATAATTAAATTAAATGGTTGATTCAATACAAAAATTAAGAATTATAAAAAAAATTACAAAAAATTTAAACCAATTATTAAAAAAACAATTATTCTCGGCTTGGAACTGGACTTCGATTTTTCTTTCAACAACAGGTAAATCTCGACTTACAATTTCTTTATTGAATGTTCGAAGTTACAACAGCACTGAAAAAAAGTGACATAGGACCATTTTTCACAGATACCGTTGCAGGATATTGTGGTCACGAGATCAAAATTCGGATGCTTGGCAACTGACTTGTATTTATAATAGTTGCAGTGATCCGAAGTCAGGTGATCACCTTTTGTATCCTTCTGACAAGGAAATCAATGGGGCCAAATTCACTTAACAACCATGTTACTAACTTAACAGCTGCAATGGATTCACTTAACAACTGGGACAAGAAAGATTGTAAAATGAGATAAAACTACTTTAACAAATTTCTCAACAGAAATTTTGGGCTCAATTGTGGTCTTAAATTGAGGACTGCCTGCATTTGACAACACTTGTAGTGCTGTCATTAGAAAAGAGCATTAGATAAAAATACAGTGATCGGAAAAATATAATGAAATAAAAGACTGCCTGCCTTTTTGTTACAAAAGTTGCAATCCTAATAAAAAGTCAGGCCATGACAAAAAGTATTTCTTAGCTGATGGAAAGAAATTGCTTGAAGACATTGAGCTTCAATAAGTGGTTCCAATAAACTTTTTTATTAGGCAATGGGAGTGGGTATATCTGGGAAAAGCCACTTCTATAGAAGTTCATTTAATACAAAAAGGAATCAAATTATTGGTTTTTAATATTTACCCCCTTGCCCCAAGAAAAATGGTGTGGAGAGCCTGAGGAAAGTCAACAGAAGCACTAGAACTTCACTAGGGAAGAATTATTCCTCATGGTCTGACTGATGAAATAATGTGAATAGTATAGGTAGAGAGGTGGTCAGCCTATTTTCCAAAGCATCTGAAGGCCAATTAAGGAACAATGGTTGGAAACTGATTCAGAGATTCAGCCTAGTAATAAGGAGAAATTTTCTGACAGTGAGAACTATCAACCAATGGAACAGCTTTGCTTTCAGAAGTTGTGGGAGCTTCATCACTGGAAGCTTTCAAGAAGAGATTGGTCCACTTGTCAGAAAATGTATAGGGTCTCCACCTTGAGCAGGGGGTTGTACTAGATGACCCACAAGTTCCCTTCCAACTCTGTAAGTCTTCTGTACGATCCCAATGTAATCATTACTGACTATTGTATGCTGCCCAAAGTCATTCCTTGTGATGGGCACCCACTATATATAGTCTTCAACATATGACCATAATTAAGCCACAATTTTTCAAAGATCGTAATGGTCATAAAGCAGGTCACCATGTGACCAATACAATTTTACAACATTTTTTGCAGTGGCCATTAAGCAAACTTATTGTCTACCGTGGGCTGAGTTTTGCCCAAGATTGGAAGTAAAAGCTGGTTTGCTGCAAAACCATTGTAAATTGCAGTTGTGACTGCAAGGTCACAAAATGACTAAAAATGACTATAAATGTAGGCATGTTGCCGAGCACTCAAAATACAGTTGGAAGGGGAAGAAATCAGAACTTTGAATCCAGGACATAAGTCCCATTGATCAGAATTTGAGAATTAGCTGTATAAATTTGATAATTAAACAAAATAAAGATAATTAACCAACACAGCCATAAGCTGCAAGGGTAAAGGTACAAATAATTGGGTGCAAAACATTGTGAATCAAACCAGATAATACTAAAACCTCACAGCCAGAATGGGAGAATCATAATGCTAGTAGGAGACATAAGAGAAAAATGATGGCATAGAGAGAACTACTGGGATACAATTACTTCTAAGGATGTTTACAAATAACTGCCATTTTTTCTTCGATTCCAATATAAATTGACCTCAAAATTGGGCTGCACTCTTTGTGGATTTATTCTTTATCTCCCTTTCTTTATTTTTCTGCATATATAGTATCCCAGGCAAAAACTAAGCATGAGTAATTAGCCACAGTAGTTTCCTCCAATAATGTGATTTACTGATCCATTCAGTTTTTAATTTGACCCAAGGCTGCAACATTGATCATGTTGCCATGCGCCCCACCAATGTTCTCGTCCCACATGCTTCCACTCTCTGCTACCTAGACCCCAATTTCCTCTCTGCCTGGCTGGGGTAAACTCATGATCCCCAAACCAACAATTACAATCCCTAAATCTGGCAGATGTTTTTTTCTGGAATAGTGCTATCTATGGTGATGGACAATTAGCTAAACGCACTTTTACATTTCCATGCAATTTCCTTGAGAAACCCACATGAACTGAGCAAAGGCATTTCAAAATAGAGGAATATATAAAAGCCCAGCCAGTTTATTTGCAGCCTGGAAAAAAACAACACAGTCCTGCCATGTTAAGCGTTAAGTGTTGAGATGAGTGACAAGAAGATTCTTATTGGAGAGGGACCCCAGAGACTGGCAGCAAGCCATATCTTTATTGAGACCTCAATAATACACATTATCTCTGGGGGTGCTCCTTTGTAATTGCATTGGGGGAGAATGTCTGGAATGCTTTTTTGGTGCCCCAGAATAAGCTGATTTTGCACGGTAGCTATCAACTTTCTTGTGGGGGTGAAATACATTGTGATCTGAGACTTTCATGGATACTTTTCTATGACCATGGGAGTGTCCTTGTTTCGAGCGTGTATAAGTCACTGCATCTTTAGGAGGAGAGTCTTGCTTACGCTGCAAAATGCCTTTGCTTTGAAAACCAGAAGTAGCTGAAGGACCCACCAGAGTTCGAGAAGAATCTGCTTTTCGGAGGGACACCCTAGAGCTCCGCTTTGTGGGAGGGGGTTCTTTTCTCCTCCGCACCTTTGCCCAAACTTTTCTGATGCATAACAAGAGCTTTTTCAGGATGCTGGGAGGCTTCTGTTGGGACTTGGATTGGATTGCTTCTGGGGCTGGCTTTCGAATTCGTGGCTGGGACTCCATTTTAGGTGAACGTGGAGAGGATCTAGGTGTTGTTGCTCTGGACGGTCTGGAACCAGCCCTGTGCCGTCTGGCTCTCAGGTCAATTGCCTCTGTAGATCGCTGCCTGGCTAGGTGAGATGGCTTCTCTGGGGCCCATGATGGAGGTACTTCATGGGCATTCCTGCTTCTGCTTCGGCTCCGGCTCCTGCTTTGACTCCTCTCTTGCTTGAAGGCATGCTCTTTGCTGTGTTGCAACTTTGATGCATCCTTTCCTTGCGCCAGACCCCATTTGCTGGCCTCGTGCCTCTTGATCTTAAGGAGGAAGCCCAAGTTCATGTAAACCTCCCCCTCCTGTACACTTAGCCGTGGATAGACAAGGAGGCAAGGGCCGTGCTGGGGATGGGGATGCGGACAATAAGGAGCGCAGCGTCCACATAACAAGCAAATAGGGTATTCTACACTTGGCTGGCTATGCCCATTCTCCAAGCCTTTAGCCAGGCACATGTGTAGATCCCGTGTAGCTTGCTCTATATCCAATGATTCCACAATGGCATGGGCCAAACACTGAGATTTGGGAGGGCTCTTTGGAAGTTTGAAAGTTTCCTGATGCAGTTCTACTTGTGCTTTGTGAACGCAAGGTAATTCCAGCTGGTTCTGGCACATGAAAGTAGGGTCTAAGAATGACGTCCGAGTAAAGCTAGGAAGGCCTCCACTCTCTTTGGGGACTTCTGTCATGTCATCAGCCCAGCTCAATCGGTGTGTCTTTCGGTCAAGGATCAGGCTGATCTGAGTCTCTGCTGGCTTGTCCTTGGGACTGCCTGATCTTCCTGTGCTTTCCTTGGAGGTACTTGGTTTTTTGCTATGAACTTCTTTCTCCTTTTTCTTGGGCGTTTTGGCTCCTCCAGGCTGCTTTGTCAAAAGGCTCTTGTTTTGTGCTAGCAGGTTAAGTACCTCTGTTAACTCGTCCTTGGGGGTCAGACTACTCAGATTTCCATCTGTCGGTGCCTTGAGATTGCTGTGGCTAGTAGTCTGGCAGATGATGAATGGGGGAGGCAGCAAATCTTTGGAAGAAGGTACAGGTGTCTGAGTGCGGGGTCTGGGGCTTCGTGCCCTGACAGGTGGAGGTTTGGGTGGTGTTTGACGACCTTTGGGGCTAGTTGAAGGAGGTGTGCGACTACGTGATCTTTGACCAATGGAGACCTGCTGACTTAGCCATTGTTCCATCTCATTTTGTGGGATGATGTCAACCTGCACATTGGTCGGTGCCTTGAGACTGCTGTGGCTAGTAGTCTGACAGATAAGGAATGGAGGAGGCAGCAAATCTTTGGAAGAAGGTACAGGAGTCTGAGTGCAGGGTCCCGGGCTCCTTACCCTGACAGGTGGAGGCTTGTGTGGAATTTGACGACCTTTGGGGCTAGTTGAAGGAGGTGTGCGACTACGTGATCTTTGACCAATGGAGACCTGCTGACTTACCCATTGTTCCATCTCATTTTGTGGGGTGATGCCAACCTGCACATTGGTCTTTCTGCTGGACACATGAGAAAATGGTGATGCTTCTTTCTGCCATTGTAATGGTGGTGCGTCTTTCTCCAAATATAATGGCGGTGCTTCTTTCTGCCACTGTAATGGCGGTGCTTCCTTCTGCCAGTGTAATGGTGGTGCGTCTTTCTCCAAATATAATGGCGGTGCTTCTTTCTGCCAATATAATGGTGGTGCTTCCTTCTGCCAGTGTAATGATGGTGCGTCTTTCTCCAAATATAATGGTGATGCTTCCTTCTGCCAATGTTTCTTGTGGATGTGCCAGTCAAGCAGCTCCTGCTCTTTGTAGTCCAGGAAATAAATTCTGCCTCCAAGTCTCTGAGTGTGGACAGGGCTGCCTCTGACTGTCGAAGGAACCCTTGGCGTCAGTTTGGTCAGAGATTCAGATGTTGGAGTACTTCTTCTCCGCCGCTTTGGCTTCTGGTGCCGTTGGAAGTCCATTGGGGGATAAGAAGATGATCTCTGGTGTGACTTCTGGAAACCAACCTTGTAGGGTCTGGTGATGTGCCCCTGCCACATTGGAATTTCTTGTGAGGCAATGGGGACCGGGGAGGGAGGTGTTCTAGACTGGCTATAGCAGACATCTCTGCTTGATGAATGGGCCCAGCTGTACAGAGAGGTGATGGAATTCAAAGTGCTATTGGATGCAGAGCGTGAGATTCTAAAAATGGGATGGGAGGCAGGAAAACAAAGAAGAATGGTCAGAGCAGTCATTTCCCAGGAAGCTTAATTATATAGCATCCTATCCCTTGCTACTTATTTTATTTTTATTGATTTTTTTTATTTGTATCCCACCGTAATTGTTTTTACAAATAATTCAAGATGGTGAACATAGTCAGCTGAGAGATAAATTAAACCAGGTCAGCTTCCAATACTTCCAGCATTGGGGGAGATGAAAGGGTGCGAAGCTGATAGGTACCATTCCCCCGTTGAAAGGATCTGTATTTATTCCAGCTAAAATGTACCGCATCCCCTACTTTTGGCTGGGCATGTGGAAGATGGGTCATTGGGAGGGCAGAGGGAAGACTTACAGTGCAAATGCTAGTCTCTTCCTCTGTCAGGATCAGCCCCTGCAGTTGCCTCAAGCCACAAAAGCTAGGCTTTCAATAGTTACCTTAAGTCCAGAAAACCTCAATTAAAAGTACAGTATATACAAATACTCACAGGCCAGAGGTCCTTTAGTGGACACTTTAAAAATGGCTGGGTGACTTTGAGCTGGTCGCTCTCTCTCAACACAATTCCCCTCATGGGGATCTTGTGGGGAAAATAGGAGTAGGAAAGAACATTAACCATGCTTGCCACCTTGAATGGTATCTGAAAAGGTGGGCTAATCTTTTTAAAAAAGGGGTGGAGCTTTGATCACATGGTTGTGGCCACCATCTTGACATATTAAACTCTCCCTGCAGAACCCCTGCCTGCAATCTATTTGATAGCTTTAAAAACTGGGAAATAGGGAGAGGTGGGTAAAGCTACCCAGGGGAGCATCTTTTCAATTGTTGTACTTTAGTTTTTGGACTTCCCTAATTAAAATTATTGTTTGCTTCATTCCTGGTCCTTGAATATACTGTGGATGGGTACTAAAATCAGTTACAAATAGATCTTGTGTTTACTGCCCATACTTAATATGGGAAGAAAACGACTTCCATTTCACTCATGACATATTCTGTGTCATTCATGCCATGCACATCATGCACCACCCTTGGCCATGCCTGAGCTCAGTAAAGCCCAGGTCACAAATAAAGAACCAGAACCTTTTCTGCCCATACTGACACTTGGGCTGAATTGGCTAAATGCATCTCTCACTAGAAAATTGGTAAATATCAGCAACTCAATCAAAACTTTAAAAAAGCCTTCAGGACATGGACATTTACACATACAAAGAGGATAAATTGGCCCAAAGTGACAGCCATTCAGGTAAACATTCCTTTCAGGATGTGAGATTATACCCATTAATAAACAAAAGATCCCATTCTCTGATTTCCCCCTCCAGCCTCAATGTTGTAACCTTTGGGCCAGTGTTTCCCAACCTCAGCAATTTTAAGGTAAGTGGACTTCAGTTCCTAGAATTCAGGAAGTTGGCTCAGGAATTCTGGGAGTTGAAGTCCACGAGTCATGAAGGAGCCATAATTGCCCACCCCTGGCTTAGTAGAAAGTATCTCCCCCTATCCCTAACCCCCTCCCTGCATAGGCCTTTGCTTTCAAGAAGTTCTATCAGGGTCTTACGGTTTACTGATACGTTGCATTTGCCAGGTGAGGTACTCAATTTTCTTGTCCAAAACACAAAGTGTACGATAGAGATTCAAATTGTTGCAAGACCTGACAAAAATGGGAAAGAGACATATGTACATTGGGGAATAATCTATCACACTTGCTTATAACTAATGTCTTCCTGTTGGCTTTCCCTGTTTTTTTGAGGGAGGGGGAGCGAGTTAGATGACAATGGGGCATCCTTACATTTTATTTTTATTTGTTTTTATAAATAGCCTTTCATAAAATATGGAAGGCTGTATATTTGAAAAAATAAAAAAAAATGTATTGAAATATTTCCTCAGTGTAGAAAAAGGAGAGAGGGGGTGGTATATAAATTTAATAAAGAATAATAAATTTAATAAATAATAAAAAGAAATCTCTCAAGTATAATTCCTCTTGATACCTTGGCCTCTCCCTTTCCTCTGAGATCTCCTCTGTTTAAGATACCTTCTATTGCACCACAATTTTGATTCAATGTTTGGCCAAGCCATAAACAAAACATTTCCATTAGGTTTGCCTGGCAAGTACCTATGTTAGTTAAGTAATAAAGAAAAGACCACATTCTCTGGCAATACCATCTGTTCATATCCAAGGGAAAATCATTAACTAAACTAGACATGAAACTCTATTATCCATATCCTTATATCTTTTATGACTTTTTACCTTATGCTTTTCTTAATTATAGATTGACCTTCCTTACTCACTACGTCATACAGTAACCATGCAAAGTTATGATGGTATAGAAAAAAACAACTTTGCAGTTAAGGTTCATGTTTATGGCCTTTTCTATCTCAAGTTATGTGTTTAACATTATAGTCAGTTAATACACATTGTCCTGTGGCTGAATTTTTCTGCCCCCCCCCTCCAAGTGGAGAGATTGGAAAGGAAGAGAATACAAGAGAGTAAGCAGGTACTCAATGGAGAATACACATTAAAAGCTAGTGCCAGCTGTTTGCTAGAGTCTTCATGGCTGGGAGCTGCAAGCATGCTAGGTAAACAGAAGGTACTAGCTCATTCCTTTTGCTGTACTGTACATTCCCCACTGTGTGCTTGCTTACCCTCTTGTACATAGCCCCACTCTATCCAATCTCTTCACTCTCTGATGAATACAAAAAGAAGAAAAAAATGAGGCAGGCACACTTAATAGACAGTCTCTTTAGGCACTTTCTCTTTTGCCGAACCCATTTTTTCTCTCTCCTCCCCATCCCACCTTGTAGAGCAGGGGTGTCAAACTGGTGGCCTGCGGGCCAGATGCATCATGTGCAGGCCACGCCCACCCCAGCTCCTTGAATGGGGAAACGTCGTGAAACATCACATGATGGTAATGTGATGTGGCGAGTTTGACACCCGTGTTGCAGAGAGATTGAAAAAGAAGGATTACAAGAGTGTAAGTGGGTACACAGTGGGGAATACAGATAGAAAGGAATGCCTTAATGCTAACTGTTTGCCAAGTGCATTTGGGGCTGAGAGTCATAAATATATTGGACAAACAGTCAGCAGTAGTGCATTCTTTTCAGTGTGTATTCCCCATTGTTTACCTATTAACTTCTCTTGTAATCCATTCCTTTCCAATGAATGTAAATTCAGAAAATTAATTCCCTTCTTACTAATTACCCACTGCTAGGGTTGGCATTCCAAAGGGGATTTGGAAAAAAGAAAGGTGAAGTAAAATCATAAGCACAGTTGTGGTCATGGGATTTTCATGGGATTTAACACAGCAACTGTGTTACTTAACAACCAAGTTGCTGGTCCCAATTGTGATAACTAAATGATAACTACCACAACTCTTTTCATGTGTTATGATACCATTGCTACTTTTTAAAATACACTCTCTGTTTGCCCTTAAAAATCTATTTTTCATCTACTGCAAGAGCTTCTTAGATTCAGCCATATCATAGCCTAAGTAGAAACACTCTTGGCTGAAACCTGACTTTCTCTATGGCAGTTTTACACTATAATGATAATATTTGGCTGTTCAAATACTGGAAGAAAGCTTTGGCCTGCTTTATATAGCTGCATGATGCCTATGGCTCAGTAACATAAGGACATGCCAGGAAACTCTCATCCATATGGGTAATCTATAGTTAAAAAGAAAGATACTATCCAGTATAGCAAAAGTATCAAAACACAGTCAAGACACTCCTGAGAAAGAGGCTTGATCCTTTGTTAAGTATTCCCCAGCCTTCCAATAAACCAAATACAGTATGGTTACAACTGATTCTTCCATTTGTTCTAAACAGGAAGGTTCAAATCAGCATAGATCTTACTACATATGAATCAGAAGTTGGGAAGTTACAAGAGTTAAGGAGAGTGAACAGATATACTGACACAACCCTTCGAATTTTGAGATGTTGAATGTCAGACACAGACTACATCTTGAGGTTTAGAATAATGTGTACAGCTTTGTATTGCTGTAGTGTTGTTAAAGCCAGTCACTTAAGTGATGTTTTTATTAAAATAATTACAACTATTCATAATAATTAGGTTAAAGAATCTCCCTTCCTGCTCTTTTTCCTTACAGTGCCAGAAAAGATAGAGAAAAGCTCATATGTTTCTGCTCCCTGTTGGACACTTTGATGATGACCTAAATCCTGAAGTCAGAATTTAGTTTTGATGTCTTTCAATTTGCTAAATTCCCCATGAAAGTATAAAAATACTCCTGCATTTGTCATATCCGAACAGGGATTCCTGCTTAACCTGGATAATTCTTCTCTTATTGTATCTCTTTCATAAAATGAAGATAATTATAAATACTATGAAGATAAGAGCAGAATCTGAGATGTCCTTCCAAACAACTTTACCAGAATTGTTGTGCAACAGGTGCTGTTTTTAGGCAGCAATAATCTTATTCTTTGGAACACACAAATGGCTTATTAAGGAAGATATTGAGTAGGTTACTTACTTCTGTTCTGTGTCTGAGCTTATACCCTTTGTCTTCTCTGGATCTGTGCTTCTGACATTTATTCTTTCCAAGGATGCTGCAGTGGGAAAGATAGAGAAGAAATGTTGGCTGCTCCAAGACTCAACCTCCCAATTACTATAGCAATGTTTCTCACCATTGACACATGGTAAATATGTTGACATCAACCCTCAGATTTCACAGCAAAGGGCATGCTGGTTGAGACTGCCAAGGTATCCCAGTTGCTGTGGGGCTAAAAAGAAAGTGAAAGTGAAATTGTGTGCATTACTTACCTATCCATGGTACTCTGTACTTGCTCTGCTTTTTCTTGAGCGCCTGTAGAATAAAAAGAAGAAAAGAATCATAAGAATTGTTCTATTAGAAACTATAAATAATTGTTCTTTTTTGTTCCAAAGGGTAGAATTAAATATAATAGTAAGTTTGAAGAGGGTACAGTTTGATTGAACATCCAAAAAATCTTACAATTTGTCCATTTTTAGAACTTTAATAATGAAAACAATTGTTTAAAGGAATCATTTTTTTCATCACTGATGTTCTTAAAGCAGAAATTGGACAACCATCTGTTGGTTCTAACACTGGATGGGGTTAGAGTAGATGGTCTACAGGATCCATTCTATCTGTATGATTATATGGTAAAAGAAGAAATATGTCACCTGAGATTACTTTTGCATCACCAGTGTTTTCCCTCCGAAGTCTCAGAAAACAATTTAAATTTCACCTATAATTATCTTCATTTCTGCAAACCTCAAAATTATTAATACTATAAGCCAACTGGTTTTTATTCTCTTTCTCTCCAGCTGACCAATAAAATAATGTAAAACAAAAAGACTTGTGTATGATCTTAGCTTGCTTATTTGCCAAAATTTCCCAAGTTTTTATAAGTCAGCATATTTTTAAGCATCTGGGTTTCTGGACACCATTCTTGAAAGACACGTGACTCATTTTGACAGACAGAAATCATATATAGTCGTCTTTAAAACAGTCCTATTTTTCCATAATTTCTTATTATGGAAGACTGTTCTAATGACTACAGGGAAAATCATTCTCCTATACTATTTTTAAAAATGAGGAAAACCCCATAAAACGGCGTTCTCAGATTTGTTTGGTGCATACGCAAGGAAGAAAGAAGAAATGACAGAAATGACATTGATTTGTTTTAATCAGCTATCATTTTGGCATTCTCTGATCCTCAGTCCAGATGAAACAAAAGCAGGATATAAATCAAACCAATAATCATGTGGGCAATAGCAAAGAATGGACAGCCCAAAAGACCTTATCCAAATAAAAATGAAGGTATCCTTTCCTTCACAAAGGAATATGAAATTAATTTTCCCTGTGATTTGTTTTTTTTCCACAGAGCAGAGAAATATTTTTCTCAAGAAAAATGTGAGAACACTTTTTATAAATATCACTTCTTCTTTTATTGTAGTCAAATTATTTCCACTTAAAAAAAAATCTAAACAAGCTGTCACAAAAGCAATAGAATCAAGTTCGCTCACTCTTTCCCACCACTTCCCAAATAATTCCACAACTTTACACAATATTTTTAATACTTGGTTAATATGTTCCAGATCCAGTCATCAAACATGGTGAAAAGAGACTCTATTACAGGGGTGTAAAACTCACATTGTCACGTATCGTCACGTGACATATCTGGCCCATGGGCCAGGAGTTGACAGCCCTTTTCTACTTTGACCATAAAAAGGGTACGTAGTCTCATGAAATAAGCCTTTGTTTTCTGTCAGTTAGATAATGATCTGGGAAGTTATAGCTGAGGTTTAAAAGCCACTTCTCTCTTAAAAGTTTGCTTATAGCCTAAAGAATTATGGATCTTTGTTAATTGAAATAAACAAAACATATGGCAATAGCTTGTCATATCTAGTATTTAATAACAGCCTCTACCCTTCTTCACAACCCAAACAAATCAGAAATTTAAGCAACTTCCAATGAAGAATTTGATCTTACCTGTATTTTTTTCACCTTTTTGAACGCCCAGATAGTAGCAGGCACAAATATAATGGCAACTAGCAGAAGCAGCAGCAGGTAGCAGCAGTCTGAGATGACATTCTGCAGGATTGTCAGCATGGTGCTGGGGCCCAGCTGGTATATCAGCAGCTGCTCTTCAGCCTCTAGGCTACAAGTTCTTAGGGCTTCCCATCTGAGGTCATGCCTGCATCACAAATGTCTTTTGTAGCCCATTTTACTTGGCTGAAGTCATTTCTCTGATCAGTAGACAACATCATCATTAATTACATTCAGCCCACTCAATTTATAAACAGCAGAGATATTAGGTATAAACACTAGTGCTGCTTATAGTAATTTGCTTGTTTATTCACTCATTATTATGACCTCACTTTTTTGCTATAAAATGCTAAGGTATCTCACTTAAACATGAACCCAATTCAGGCAAGAATTCAAAGCTAAGACTAAAACAGATGTGTATCAATTATTTAGTCAGGTCTAGCAAATATTTTTTAAAAACCATTTTCAAAAGTTACTTGTATTTAGAGACATATAAAGTTTCACAAGACAACTGCAAGCTTTTTGATTTACAAGGATTCCCCTCCCTCCCACTGCAATTATTACTATGAAATACAGAAACAAAAAGACAACAGTACTAGTTTGGTCTAATGGTTAAGACACTAGATCACAAACCCGGGAGACCATGAATTCTAGTCCCATTTCAGGTACAAAAGCTGGCTTTCCAGAAAATAGGAGGAAGAATGAGTATTACATATGTTTGCTCCCCTGGATTATTTACAAAAGCAATAAAAGTGGGAAATAAAATATTGCATTAGATATGTAGATTGGCTTTTTCCAGCTTTGTAGAACCAGCCTGGCCACAATTATTGGGGGATAATAATAGGAGCCAAAGGAGTGGAGGCTGCCAATGTTACCAGGCCATAGGTTGGTGTCCCAGGCCATAGCAGCCAATCCTTAGTTATTGCTAACCAACACCACTACCAAGGCTTGCATGCTCACAAAAGATCTTTTAGTTATGACCCTGTCACATTTACTCCCCACTCGGCCCATACATCGGGTCATTTTTTATTGATTTTTTTACCGGGGTTAGGGAGGGGGTGGTCTAGATGGGGGTTGGGGGGTCCCCCATTGGAGGTTAAGGCCAGGCCGA
>JAEANM010016944.1:0-13108 GCA_017656035.1 Myanophis thanlyinensis
TGTACTTTTTAATGTGCTGTAAACCGCCCCAAGTCCCTAGGGAGAGGGGGCGGTATATAAATTTAAATAATAAATAATAAATAATAATACTGGGAGGTGGCTTTGTGGTATGCAGTCACAGTTTTGTTCCATACAGTATCAACCTTATGAACTCTCAAGCTTCCTCTTTTTTGCTATGTAGTCAAGATGGAGAGTGATTAATATTTATATGTATTTATATGTTAGGGTGTAGGTATATATATATGTATGTATATAGCATGTCTATTGGGTGTTATGTATGTGTACCCGCTTTTGAGAGCAGGCAACAGAATTTCATTTTTTTAATGTGTGCCAGTGTCCCTGCAGTAAAAAAATGATAATAAAGGTTATCTTATTACATCTGATTAACATTCTTTTCCTTTTTCTGCTGTATTTATCTCCAGTCTCTGTTTGTAGCTATGATCTCCTTCGTCACCTGTTTGTCCCTTCCTCACCTGTTTGTCCCTTTCTGCATCCTATTTCCAATTGTTTCAGAGCAAAGTTGTTTTTCCCCACCCATAGCAACAGTGTTGATCACTGACTATCCTTTGCATTTCTAAAAATAAACTGCAGGCATTTAATGCATCCATAAATAATGGCTTCTCGATGCAATTCCCATTGATTGGAATGCTTTCCCCCTAGAAATAGCATGCACAATTTTGCTATTAAACTAGACACAGACTGGAAATGATTGTAGTCAGTTCAGCATTTCATGATGGGGCAGCAGATAAATGAATAAGTGAGACCTCCCCTTCCCCTCCCAATAAAACATGCTTTCACAGGGGTTGGGGAAAAACAAATTCACCACTTATGTTTAATAATTATATTTTAATCTTTATATTCAATTTTGTAGGCCTGCAATTGCCTGCTGTAAACATGAACAAACAGAACAGGAAGAAAAGCCCCAAGTGAATTTTGACAATGTTTCTCCCTTCCTTTCACAAACCTAACTATGTTCTTTTAAAACAAAAATCGTGATCCTCCTCTGAGTTGCTTGTAACCCCCACCCCCAGGGGTGCCTACCTATCTCCTGATGTGCACACATTTTTTACTGTAATTTTATGTGTTGACTTTAAACGTATTATTTAATTCTGTATGCTGCTTGGAAAGGCACTGCAAGAGAAGCGGTAATATAAATATTTTGCGTAAACAAAAGAAATTCACAAAATTAAATTTAGCTTAGCTCAATTTTGAGACTGTCATTCTAGTTCTTCTATAATCTCCTGATGTGTTGTAATAATAATAATCCCCAGAATTCTTACCTAGAAATCGAGAGGACATCTAGCAGAGGAAGGCTGTTGTAGATCTTCCAGGTTGCACATAATACTCACTGAGTTTTGCACAATGCTAACCTCACTGGCCACTGTATTATAGAGGAGGCATTCCCAACCCCTGGAACCAATAGCAGTCTATGGCCTGTTAGGAACCAGACCGCACAGAGGCAAGTGAGTAAAGAAAACCATCCCCCCTCCCCCAGTTTGTGGGGAAACTGTCTTCCATAAAGCCAGTCCCTAGTGCCCAAAAAGTTGGGGACCACTGGATTAATTTAGATTAAAGGTTGATTCAGCAGAACACTCTTTAAATTATTCTTCCTTACTGAACCCCAACCATGTATTACTATAGCAATAGCCTAGCTGATAAGCTTCAAGGAAATTCTGATATCAATCCTAAGCATACCAAAGCTGTCAACAGAAACATTACTATTAAGAAAACCTCTGTTATTTGCTTAAATGCAATCCAATCATCCCTTTTAACCACGAGCAGAAGAAAGCCACAATCATCCTAGGTCCCCTAAACATTCTAACTCAGTTGTGATCAACAGCTGGCTCTAGATAGAAATAAAATACAAATATGATGGAGAAACGAAGGGTTATAGTGAGCTAGATTCAGCCAGGTTTATCAGTGATTATTAGCAAAGCCACTCAAATACATCTTCAATATTCACAGCCATTTAAAAAACAACACGTGTGATGGAACATCTCAGCAGATGGCAATGCCGTAAGACTTTCTCTTGGTTTGGAAGGTAAGCAGAATTGGGTTGGGTGTACCTGGATGGAAGAACATTGGGCATACCTACCCATGTATGCAACAGAGACTTGGGAAAAGAAAAACAAGGAAAGCACTTCTGTCTTCTTGACAAGACGATTACAGGGTCCTCTTGTCACCTTATAACAGAATCCTAGATAAAGGGCAGATCAACTCAATAGACATCTACCAGGGTAATTCTACTTTTATCTTTTTAGTATTATTTTAGTTTGATATGCTAATTTGTGATTACAATAATACAATCTGAGTTGAGATTAGGTGCCAGGTTTGTCCTAAGAGTAGACTTCTAACCTTTCCTTGGGAGCTGTCAGGCTATAATAGTAACAAAATTCGGGGTTAGATGATAGATCACAGCACTCTTACTGTAGTTTAGCAAGAACAAGAGATCTCCACTGAATACAACTCTCAATAGAAAACCAAGATTTCTCTTCTGTTTGAAAGATCTGGGAGAAGTTACTCTGAAGAATCATAAAGCAGATATCCATCTCCAGATTCTAGATGTGCTGGGCCTCAAACACGTTCCTAGTTTCTAAACATATGTTCTATATTAATTAAGTAACTAGCATGCAGATTGCTAAATAATCTTTCTATTATCTGGATATCAATAATAACCTTAGACTTCCAAGCAACTAAATGGCCAATGTTAATCTTTCTAAGTTCTAAGAAAGTCAAGAAAAATGTATTATATTTTACTTTCACTACTAATATAATAAGACTTACATCATGTCAAACTTCTGAGATTGTGAAACATTAAAATTAAGGAATAATAAGTAGCTCTGAGAATCTGGTAGCTAAATAAATGCATACAAAGCGGACAGGGAAAGGAAAAAAAGATCACAAATAAATGTTTTGTATCACCAAAAGCCATATAGTTCTATGGTACTTCTTTGGCTTTTGACCTTGTTTAACTCTTCCACTTGACCTACTTATATTGCATTAATAGGTATTTGGGATTTTTTTTTTCTCCTATGGAAACAGTAATCTAGGATAAGAGAGCAACAAATGTTTTGTACAATCAAGTTATCGCCTTTTATATCATACAGACAAGCATTCTTGGACCAGCTGTTCAAAGTCCTGAACGGAAATTGCAGATTTTTTTTTTTTGTCTTTAAAAATATACAGAAACTCATCTTGGCAGAATACCACAAGTGATTTTCCACGGCTTTCTTTTAGGATATTTTGTTGACTTTCCAGTCTAACTACAGTACTGAATCTCTGTTGATTCCCTTTCCAAATACTAGCCAAGGCTGAGCTGCTTAGCTTTCTAGATCAGTCAGTGTCAGTTATATATTGTCGCCTAGTTCAGCATTTTGCCTATTTGCCAAAATTTAGTTTGGCAGTGTCCTAATGTATCTCTCCTTTCTAGCTTAGTCAGACACACCTTGAAACTTAGGGAATGTTCTGGAATGGCCTGCAATGCCGTAAGGGTACTTAATATCACCTTGAGTGCTTTGAAATGCTTTAGATCTTTAGTTAAGAACACAAGACAAACCAAGAAATATTCTGTTGTGGTTTCCTTTTGCTTTATTTCCTCTGCTAAAACAAAACAGAGCAAATGCCAAAGACAATGTTTTGTATAAGAAGGCAAATCCTGGTAACTAACACCACCCCCCATCCAAAATCCTAAAATATATAAAGATGTAGGCCTTATAATTTTGGTGAATACATTCGAACCTGCTAAGACAAAGAAACATCCGTGTCAATCTTCTAACTTTGATCAATGTATTCAGTGAAAAGGAAGCAAAACTACTACTTCATTTCAGAAAAAGACATAAAACCTGCCTAAATTGGGCCTGCAGGCCAGATTCTCCCCATGCTGTCATTAAATTATTGTGCCTTGCTTAGAATCAGCTACTGGGAGAAGGCAAAAGGCCAGTCCTTAGACATTAATCTGCATTTTCTGCTTAAAAGAATGGCCTACATGGCTGTAAAAAAAATCCTCCCCTAAAATTTCTTCTCTACAATGTTTGTATAATTTAAATAGAAACAGCCCAAGAAACATAAACAGTATCTGTTCAGTTTTCTACTGTGATAGGAAAGAATTCCCAGCATACTGTTTCAATGAAAGGGGAAGAAAAAAAACATTTGCAGCAAGGAAGATCAAATGAAGGCAACATGCAAACAACCCGAAGCATGTATGATGCAACACTACTTCCAAACCTAAGCTGTCTGAAGGATCACTGTCACAAAACAAAGCACTGTTACTCACAATTTTGCAAAAGCCTTCAAAATATATGTAGGTGAGCATCTGCTCCCCACCCCCATGGATTGGAGCTGACCCTTAGAAAAAGCTTCAGTGCAGAACAGCCATCTATTTTTCCCCACCATGTCACAGGGACTGGTGGTTTGTAAGACAGACATCCACCGTTAAATACAGAGCTATTGTATATTGGTATTATTAAATACTAACACAAAGATGGTATCATAGCACCCTGGGCTCCTTCATGCAAGCTATTCAATGCCCTGCCAGAATGGAGAAACACAGCACATTAAAACACCAGACCAAATATTTTCAGGCTTAACAGATCACATGCAATTTTTCAATACACTACAATTTATTCCTTAAATACCTTATGTCATCTGCTGCACAATCAGGAAATAAAGAGGTTCCTTAATGCTTGTGTCACCCTCTAAAGTAGCGAGTCCTGCCTGTCATCAGCCTCCATGGAACTTGCCCAATCAAAAGACTCCCAGGGCTTTTAAGATTGTCTACTTTACTCCGCTTGAATACAACAGACACCCTAAATATTAAACTCCATCAGAACACATTTTTCTTTCCTTCAACTCTTTATCCTCTATCCTTAGTTATTATTTTCCAGGACTGTACATTCATAATGCCAATTGTCAGCCACGACAGGGTGGATTGCTGTAACTTCACAATGCACATAAAATTCCAGGGTTGCTGATGATTTCCTGTTTTAGGAAGTCACTGTTTCTAGCAAAATAGCCACCAATGCAAACAGAAATCAAAGTCCTCCAATACCTTCTTTAAGAGCCTTTGTTCTTCCCTTTGCCATTTCATTACTGCTTCATCTTACTTCCCCACTCCCTTTCCCTGGAGCTTCCAGCTTCAGCATAAGATGCAAAATGTCTGCTCTTTATCTAGGTATACATTTCTTTTCTTTTCTTTTTTTAAGAGAAGGAAAGCGAATTATTATCCAAAATCTAAGGCTTTGAAGCTTTGAGTCAGGAGGAGACATTGCTTACCAGCTGATGCACTGTCCATCCGGTTCCTATTTGAATGTCATTAATGTGAGAGTATTGCAATTTAGCCTACTAGTAATCCACTGGAGTTCTGCAAACCTTTTGAAACAGATCCCTTCCTCTGGATTGCTAAAAGGTTAGGCGCAAGATTATTTAATTAGCAAAATTCACAGAATGTCAGAAGACGTACATATGCTAATTTGTATAAAATCTACAGTCAGTCTTAAATCTGTCTTTGATTTCCAGATCAAAGCGAGGTTATGTCATTTGAGCCAACAAAAAAAAGTAAGAAAAAGGAGAGAGAAGGGATAAGTCATCATGTTGATATAATGGAGGAAAAACATGTTAAAAGTTTAATGATCAAGTAATTCAAAACAGTTCCCTGCCATAGGTACCCCAGTTTAAGACTATCATATGGGGCCCTCTTCTTTGATGATTTAACAGTAGTAAGAAAATGTCTTCCTGTAAGGTGTACCAAACAAAGACTGATTATGGTTAAGTCTTTATAAATACTAGTTCTAATCCTAGGTCACCTGAAATCAGTTTAATAGCATTTCATCTCTTAACTCAGACTACGGGTTATTCTCTAGTGTGTCTCGGTATGCAATCATTGTGTTCAGGCTTTGTTACCATACCGTGTCATGCCCATGCTCAGATTGTTACACCCTTAACAAGCACTGCAGCTCACCTTGTGTATTTTGCCTTGTGACAATTTTTTAAATGCCAATGATGCTGATGAAGGTTGCACAAGCACAGCAAACCTGAAAGAGTTAAAGGCAGCCCTAATCAATAGGCCTGAAAACAAAACAAGAGCATGCCTCTTAAAGCTTATTTTGCAAAGGTTTTCATGCGCAATTTTACAACAACACTGGGTTTTTGTTCTCTCTCTCTCTCTTTTTGGCCTTTTGCACAGATAGATATACGTAGACACAGATTTCAGGATTTTTTCCCCCAGAAAAGAAATCCACAATACAACCACAGTTAAAAAGAGAAAGAGACAGAAAGCGAAGTAGCAATCCTGAGCCACATGCATAAAAGGGAAATGCAAACCAACCCATTTTATTTTGCTGTTTAAAAACAAAACAAGCACCAAGATATCAGTGTCCCACTTAGCAAAGGAAACAATTTTCTTTTTCTTCTTAATAAGGGTGATAAACTTCAGCTGTAGTCCATTCTTTTATAGCATTACCATTATCATCTCTATTTTCTAAAGGCATGAACCAGCCAAAGATATCAGCCATTGCAAATAGGCACATAACATACACAGAAACCTTTATGACTGTTATATTAGCCACATACCAGAGCTGTGTGTCTAAAGTGTGCATTCACATATTGTTAGGGGACGGTATCTGTTCTGCAAGATCCTCTGCTTTTGGTGCCATGAAGGGAGGGCGGGAGGAAGCCATCTCAATAACTGCATTGTGTTCAGGAGCTGAACTGCCTCAAACCAGTTTCAGCCGGTTCTGGTCACCCTACGTAGAAAGCTATGGCAACCCTCGCTGAGTTGCCAACAAATCCTGAAAACCAGAGTGGTTCACTTGTTTTCTTCTCTGGAGTGAAGATAATTTTGGTCTGGTTTCTCCCCCAGCCCACCCCCTGCAATTTCAATCACAGCCCCTTACATTGAGAGA
Source organism: Myanophis thanlyinensis (assembly GCA_017656035.1). Lineage (NCBI taxonomy): Eukaryota > Metazoa > Chordata > Lepidosauria > Squamata > Homalopsidae > Myanophis > Myanophis thanlyinensis. The sequence continues at coordinate 6,900 of JAEANM010016944.1, forward strand.
GACAGAGACAGAGAAAGAGAGACAGAAACATTTGACATTTTAGCTTTTTTTCCTTTGCCGTCCACAACTTACCTCCCAAAACCTGGCTGAAAAGCTGTGTATGTCTTGAAGCTAACAAAGAGAGACTGCAGTTGTTGTTTGTTTTTGTTTTTTTTTAATGCTTACAGGATCTCCTTTGCTGCATGAAGGATACTCGGCCACAAGAGCAAGCAACCCCCCCCACTTCCACTTCTGTTCCCCAAGAGAGGGAGATGCTTCTGTTGAGTGACATACTTTCCTATGCGCTCTCAACGTTGGGGCATTTACAAGCAGGATTTCCATGTTCTCAGATTGCCACATCTGTAGAACATTTGGAGTGGTTGTAAAATAGTCCTTGCTCTTCACAAAGGGCTTACAGCCAACCTTGTCTATCCACTTCCAAGTCACTAGTAACTTACATGTATTGTAGCAACAGTTGTTCCAACTACAGGGTCTTCTCTTCACCTATGCAAGACCCCTTCCTCACAAGAGACCCAGAAATTCCATGTACCACACTGAGGTTCGTCTCTACTCTTATATTGGTAAGTATCAATCAGCATAGCATATGTTGTTTTTCTGCAACTTGAAGCAAGGTGCCATGAGAAGTTGACTCATCCTTCTGCAATATTAAAATACTGATGCTCCTAAGACACCATTTTCCAAGTTGGTGTTTTCTACACGTGTTGGAACAGCAGCTTTCAAAATTCTCAGTCCTAACCATAATTCCTTCTTCTTCATCTCTGTCCTGCATCTTTTAACTTACTCATATTTTTGTTCAGAGATCTTCCTTCCTTCTTCTCTTTACCAAAATGGTTTCCAAATCCAGCCTCAAAAGCAGTGAGGTTCCTTAATTTCCATAGACTAAAACCTTCTATTTTCATAATTAAAAACCTCTTCAATGGCAGTTTCTAAACTAGAAAAGAGTCTTATTCTATTTGTCTCCTCCAAGAATTACGGATTACACATAATCATTCTGGGCAGCTTTCCAGTCATTTACTGGTTGTTATGGGAATTTTGGACCAGTGGATATTGAAAAATATAGCTCCCAGCTTCTCTCACCACTAATCATACTGAAGGGATTGTTGTTTATTGTACTTTAATATCAGAAAAGCCAGAGTTTCCCAATCCCTGACAATCACCACCACTCAACACAAGAACAGAAGCCACCATTTTGATAAAACTGACTTCACCATCCAGTAGTTTCTGTCATCATTACACAAACGCATAATTTAAGTATAAATTACCATAAACTCTTACCCTTTACTTCTCAGTCATATTATAATGGCAGGACTGATTTGCTGGTTGCCTCTGTAAGAAGGATGCCAATGCAACTACTAGTGGTTGGCTTCAACAGTACATCAATCAAATATATAGCATTCCACCTCACATGGTGGTCCACCAGATGTATTTAGGAAGCTCACAAATAGGATCTCAAGGGACTCCTCCTTTCTTATTGTGAGTCACATCTCGTATACCATTGTGATCTCCACATCTCAGAAGAGATATTACAGAACTGAAGACAATACAAAAAAGGACACTCAAGATGATCAGGGGCCTTGAAGAGAAGATAGACTGATTGGTAAAGTTTGATTTAGAAAAAGAAATACAAAGATTATAATTTAAGTTTTTAAAAGTTATATATGGTAAAGAAAGACTAAACTGGGAGAGTTTTCCATCTCCCATAATACTAGAACTAGAGGCCACCCAATGTAGATAATTAGTAGATTTGAAAGTAATAAAAGGAAACATTTATTCATGGAGCATGTAATCAATTTATGAAATAACTATTGCAAGATCTAATGCTGGCCATTATTTTATGTGCTTCAAATGGAGATTAGATACACTTTTAAAGGACAGTTGTCAATGTCCTCTGGTTCTGATGAATGACAACTTTTAAGTATTAGGTCCAGAGCACCAACAATGGAAGAGAAGGCTCCACTGATCTCCTATCTCTTTTTAGATACATTTGATAAACTACTACAGCAAATGGAATGATGGTTAGAGGAGTCTAGGCCTGATCTATGGGTTATTCTCACATTCTTAAATATAATACAGAGATCTGTTTTACAAGGAAGCCCAGATTCACCTCATGCTAATCTCCTCCTGACTCTACATTTGGATTCAACCATCTCCTTCACAAGTAGATTCTACTGCAGAATGGGCATCAACCATAGAACAATTTTGCAATGGCAATGATTCCACCAAACAACTGTGACATCAGACATACATTTATATGTCCATTATATTATCTCTATTATCACTTTCTCAACAAGGTACATACACCCTTTTATGTACCATTGTCCTTCTGTTCCCTTGCAAATATCCCCACCTCACAATTATATAGACATTGTTCTGAGGATAACCATAACCAATTATTGGATTATAGATTAGTGGAAGCATCCAGTCTTACAATTACAAGGGCCAGCTTCTGTTACGTGATGGCAAAGATCATTGTAAGAACTGGGAGAACATTGTTAATCAGAACAGATAGTTTCCTGCACTTGTGTCCTCCATGGGAACCGAAACTGGAGAACATTAGCTTGAAGCCATCAGTTTAAGAAGGGATGGAAAACATACTGAAAAACTAGATGGATTGGAATAATGCAATTATTTGAATATTTGCAAATATTCAGCTGCTGCTTGCAGAGCAACCTGTCCATGTTGGTAGCAGTAATGAATGGAAAAAACACACAACTAGAGCTATGCCAAGTAGATGGCTCCCACATTATTGTTACATTCCTATTACAGCTATCAGCATGGAAAACAATCTTGTCATTGACACTTGCATTTACCATCTCTGCACTGTGCAGCCATAACCACTTGGAAATGAGGTTCTGGCAGCACCCTCTTACTACACTGTTATCTCATATTCCTAACCAAGGGCTCATGTCTACAAGAGTTTCCTTTCAATAACTGAAACAGGCAGTGACAAATAAGGATTGGCTCAAACTCTTCTACCTAAGTGGATTTCAATCACTCCTTGTCAAGAGTGAGACTCTATCCACCCAAAAAATGTTAATTTCAGAATTCAGACTATTCAAAGTCACATGTCTAGAATCTTAATATTTCTGTTTCCAGTCCTGTGGTTAACAATGTTTGGAAATAAAAAGTTGATCAAGTAGCTAAAATGGGGCAGAAAAGCAAGCATCTCTATATAGGCAGCTACAAGTACCAACCATGTAACATTCACCAAGCAACTAATATATGAGTCAAGACCACCCAATTCCCTAAGCAGCCAGGTCATGGTTATCTCTTTGTTCATGCTTTGTCATGGGGGAGGGGAGAAAGATAATATGACTCCCCAACCTGACACATTCTAGAAGTCTTGTGAATATAATATATTCAGTGGGGCCTACAACAATGTAAATGTTAGAATGTGACCTCTTCCACATGGTCTTTCTTCCATATCTGATTTCGGGCCTCTCTGCCTTAGCTCCAATATGTACTTCAACATCTATATACATGTTTTAAATAAATAAAAGCTTATTTGGTTGACAAACTATTCCTGTTTTACAGGGCTGATGGCCAGGAACCGCAGCCAGAAAAAAGGTGTAGCTATCTAGATTTTAAATATAGAAGGGAAACTTCTTAATGATCATATCTGTGGTCGACCTATAGAGTATGTGGGGGTCTCCATTTATTTATTTTTTTTGGAAATGTTTAAGAATAATCTAGACAGGCTGCTCTCATAACCATTTGCTTCCCCTGCATGTTGAGAAAAGCCTTTAACCAGACACCATCTGCAGCCCCCTCCAACTCCGAATTGTCTGATTCTCTCTTCCCACCTTCGTGTCTTCCCAAAAAGGCTGAAAGGGCCGGCAAAAAAACCCCAAAAACCTACCCAGCGTTACCTGAGAGAAATCCTCAGTGAATTTACTGGAGCCTCCAGCAAATGGGCCCAGGCTTGGCTGATGCTCTTGGGGAGGGCAGGATGAGGGCCTGAAAAAGTCCCTCCATGGATACCCCTTGCCAGCAATGCCTTAAGCTCCCGGTGGCCCTGCTGGGCTTTGCAGAAACAGATAAAATAAAAATAAAATAAAAAAAAGGCTGCTTTGCAGGGAAGAAGGGAAGCGGGGCTGTCCGGTCAGCAAGAGCAGGGCGCCTCTCTGCCAGGCGCCGCCGACCGAGGCCTTGCTCAGTCAACCCATTTCTGCGGCTGCGAACCAACTCTCTACGGCTTCCAGGCGGGCCCGGTTGAAAAAAAAAAAACAAGAAAAACGCCCTCAAGCCAAACGCTCCAGGCCTCCCCGAGCTCCAGCGAGCCCAGGGTCGCTAGTCCTCCGCCCGAAGCCGCCTTTGGAAAAACTGGCACTGCGCCTCCGCCCGCGCCTCCGGCCTAATCTTCACCGCCTTGCAAACCGGGCTGCTTTTCCCTCCGGCCGGCGAGAGCACCAACGGGCCTGGCTTGGCCTTTTTTTTTTTTTTTTCCACGCTGCTTCCCGGTCTTTTCTTTTTTGACTCCTGTGGAGGCCGCTGGCGTTTTGAGTCCAGCGGGGGAAGCTCTAAAGCTGGCGGGCCCGGAGCGGAGCGAGTGGCGACCGCGGCTGCGGCGACGACGGCGGCTCCTCCTCGTTGTTCCTTTGCGGGGCTCGGCGATGAGCCATAGCCGGGAAGGGATCTGGCTGGAGAAGATGTGTGCCTCTCTTCCCCCCCACCCCACCTCACCCTAACCAGCCCTGTGTGTAGTAGGCTCTGCAGCAGCCAGGCCCCGGCGAGGAGAAAGAGACGAGAGATGGGCATGGGTCTTTCCCTGCAAAGATCCCTGATCCCCCGGTTCCCCAACCCTCGCATGCAAACCTCTTCATCACCCCCATGCAAACAGACCTGCAGGCTGCTGGTAGCTTTTGGGCAAAAGGCCAGGGTGCTGCCACGCGGGGAGGGGCCGATCCTGCCAGGGTGCTTTTCAGACAGACATGTTAAAGGGTTTCCTCCACCCCGCCAAAGGCGCCTTGCAGCCAGAGGCCTGGCTTTAAAAAAAAAAAAAAAGATGGTTGCACATAAAGGCAGGCAGGCAGGCAGGCAGGCAGACGCAGGGAGAAGCGAGCCTTTTGCAAGGACGAGGAGGGGAGGGAAAGGTGGGGGCGGTGGGGGCTGCCTCTCTGGCTTGGGAAGAAGAAGAGGAATGGATGGGCTTGGGGGGTGTGGGGGGTGTGAAGCGCTCTCCCCTGTGGATTCAATTTAAAACTTGCCACTGGAGTGTGAAGAAGAAATGGTGGAGGAGGAAGAAGGGGGGAAGGGAAAGATCTACCCCACCCCACACACACCCAAAACGACCATTATTAGTGGTTCTTCTTGAAGCTTCCCTTCCTTCCCCTCCCCGTCATTTGATAAATCAGGGATTCCCTCTTGCGGACAAGGCAGAGAAAAAGAGGTGGTTGTTTTTTTCAAAAGGCATTCAACATCTTTTTCCCCAACCCGCCCCCTCTTTCTCTCTCCTTCCTCAATCTCCGGCATGTTTTAATTACCGGTGAGGGGAAAAAAAGGAATAGCTGGGGTGGGGGTGGGGGTGAGATCTGCAGTCGCTGGGGTGGAAGGGAAAAGCTGATCCTTTTTTTTGTTGTTCCCCCTAATTACAAAAAAAAAAATAAAAATAAAATCGACATGTTTTATATCATAAGCAGAAAGGGGGAAGAGTGGGTTTAAAAAGAGGTATGCTACCAGCCCTTCAAGGGATCAACCTCAGTTGATGTTTGCAACCGAAAAAAAACAATGAAATAGGCTGTGAGCCACAAAAACACGAATGATGATAAATGAAAGGGCCTTAAGGACCTGATGATCGATAGGGTGGTGCTGGTGGCTGCTGCCGTCTTTCTTTGTAGCCTCCATATTGGGGGGGGGGGGCACCTTTATTTCCAATAATGGCTCTGGATACAGGCCCAAGTGCTATTCTTTGCAAATAAAAACACACACACACATAGTTCAGGGCTTGGTTTGGAAATGAGGCCATCAGATTCAGAACGAAAGGAAAGGAAGGTATGTCAATTTTGGGGATTAGGACCCAAAAATTATTTCGATGAATGGGAGAGGGAGGAAGGAAGGAAGGATTCTGCTTCATGACGTGCAGCCTGTGTCAATTGGTTCCATTTTGAAACTCCTTTTACATCTTCTGCTTCCTTGTTGGAAGTTAACACCTACTCCTCTCCTAGAAAAATGAAAACATTAAAAGGCAGAATATTTCCCCTAAAAGAGAA
>JAEANM010016945.1:0-13107 GCA_017656035.1 Myanophis thanlyinensis
ATAAATAAATAAATAAATGTGTATGCAGATTCATCATCTTGAACGAGACCAATCAATGTTGTATCTGCAAATTTCAGTACTTTAACAGATGGATCTTTTGAGATGCAGTCATTACTACATAGAGAGAAGTGGAGAAAGTGCACAACCTTGGGGGAACTCTGTGCTAATTGTACAGGTATTTGAATGTGATTCTGCTTAGTTTTACTTGCTGCTTCCTGTCAGTTAGGAAGCTTATGATCCACTTACGGCTGTGTCCAGTTACAGCTAGTTCATTTAGTTTAGTTAGAAAAATGTCTGGAATGATGGTGTTGAATGCTGAACTAAAATCTACAGAGGACCCTTGCATAAGATTGGTGGGAAGCTGACATGTGGAAATGAATGGGGGAGGAACTTTCATTTTAGTTGGGTGGAGAAAGATGGGAATTTCAGATTCAGGATTTCTCCAGACCGTATCAATACAATGTCTTCAATAAAATCTTATTCAAAAACTTTCATCTCTTTTGAGTTCTGATTGCATTGTGTAGAACCCTGACATTATCCTGAATCCCACAAAAATAAAAAAACCATCAATATTGACAGCTGGCATCTTGAACCCTGGGCGCTCTCCTGAATCCTCGGGTTGTACCAGAGCTCAAGGAAGATGGAAGAGAAAACCACCGAAACAGGTTCACCTGCAGAAGCAGCGTCGGTGGTCCTCAACTATGTTGACAATGTTGGCCACTATCGTAGGAGCGACAGGCACAGAGCCCGAACTTCTACAAGGAGCTCGACCTAAAGCATAGCTGATCTGGTCAAGCACCCAAGAAGAGCCAACTCCATCGGGAGGAGCAATGGCCAATCTGGGGCTGCCAATTACCCCAGAGACTGGGATTCACTCCGTGCCTCACCCAACATCTGGTTGGAGGAAGAATCCAAGCTTGGAAGCACCAGAGCCAAAAAAGCCGCACCATCCTGGCCCCATGCCCGCATTGTGTCAATGGAAACTCTTCAGGAGCAGTTGGAGCAACTGTGCATGGGAAGCGCTACCCAAGCCTACTCCAGACCAGCGGCCAGATGGGTGCTTCCCCAGCTGAAGTTCACCTTTGCAACTCAGGCAAGTGGGGGAGTAATAATCAGGGCACCACCACCCCATGTGGAGCATGGGAGGGCTACAAGGGGGGCCCTGGCAAGGCTCACCAGCAGCTGCAGACACTGGAAGAAGTCTAATACTGCAACCACACCTGCAAGGCCCACGGCCCAACCAGCCCTGGTGCTACCGCAACTGGCACCCCTGCAGCAATTGCCACCACAGGTCGCACAAACCCAGCCAGCACAAGCAGCTACCAGCCACTGTGTCTGAACTGCCCTCTTTCAAACAACATTTGATGGGATCCCTGCAAAGTTGCCATACTTCCTAAACCGCATCTGAATACATTTTGACACCCATGGGCAATGCTACCCTACTGAACAGGACATGACATCCGCAATCATTGAGGGGGATGAACAATGGGGAAACAGCAGAATGGGTCGCTGAAATGAATAATCAAGGGGTGAATTAGAGGACTTTGATGAGTTCATGCAAGTGACCAGTTCAAAGACACTGCACACCATGAAGAAGCAAGACAGAGATTAAGAGACTCAAGCAAAGAGGCCAGAACCCCAAAGAGTACATTTGGGAATTCCACCGGGTGGCCGGAAAGCTCCCAACCGATTGCTGATACACTACTACAAAGAGGGCTTGGATCCAGAACTCAGAAAAGCATGCGGGATAAGGGGGGCTCTGCAGAGATTCCAAGACTGATATCACCTGACTGTGGCAATACACCTTGAGATCTATCCCTATTCCCCTTACGAAACCAGTGAGGAAACCCGCAGGGAAGTGGGTGGCAGCATCGCCAGCCCGCGCAGCCAGAGGGGCCCCCGCATAGGAAGTGAGGTGCTTCCGATATGGGCAGCTTGGCCACTGAGCGTCTGAATGCCTTGCACCTGCTCTGATCCCATAGGTAAGGCCCACAGCCACAGCAAAGCTAAAGAAGGCCCCGCTACACAAAGCTAAACATGGGGGGAAATCTGCGAGGTAAGCAGTGCAAGATCTTGACCCAACACCTGAGAAAGGAAACGCTCCAACATCTGAGAGCAGCCCAAAAGCCGAGCAATGAGGTCACCCTTGAAGACCCAATGTGTGTGGACATTTCACTCTTCTTAGTCAAGACCTCCCTGATCATCCCACAAACAGGGAAAAAGACCAGATTCTTTTCTAGACACTGGGTGCACAAGGTGCTTAGTGAGAAAGAAGTGAGTTAGTGAGTTAAGGAACTAGGCATTCACACCCAACCCCTGCCCCAGCTGATACAGTTCAAACAGGTGGATGGGTCCCTAATGGGAGGTGCTCCTGCCACGCTAGTGACCGAGCCACTCCGCTTAGAGGTTGGTGAGCACTAGGAGTTCATCCAATTAATAGTAGCTCCAAAGATGACGGATCCCTTGATGTTAGGGCTAGCTTGCCTCGACAACTGGGGCTCAACCATAATGTGGAAAGAAGGCTATAGAAAGCTGAAGATAGTCGCTAGCCCCACACCACTGCCACCCAACAGTCTCCCTAACCTTGAATATCCTAACTGGCTGAAGCAGAGAGAGAAATAGTGGCCACCACCAACGAGGTCACCCCAGACACAGCGTACTGCCAGAATACCGAAACCTCGCAGATGTCTTCAGTAAACAGGAATGCAATATGTTTCTGCCCCATCAACCCACAGACTGGGCCACTGAATTCATGTCAGGGCCACACTGCTGAAGCCAAAAATGTACTTGATGATGCCGAAGGAGATGGGCGAATTGAAGAAATACATTGATGAAAAACTCATGCAGGGGTTCATCCAGCCAGCCAATTCCCAGGTGGCGGCCTCCATCCTGTTTCGCGAGAAAAAAGATGGGACAATGAGATTGAGAGTGGATTTTCATGGGTTCAATGCCGTGAGTGTGAAAAACACCTATCCACTCCCACTGATGAAAGACCTGCTTAACCACCTGGCTAAAGGAACATTTTTTCACAAAATTGGACTTGTGGGACGCGTACTACAGGGTGTGAATTGGAGAAGGAGACAAATGGAAAACCGCATTCAACTGCCCCTTAGGAAGTTTCCAGTTCACAGTCATGCCGTTCAGACTACAAGGAGCTCCCACTGTGTTTATACAATTGATTAATGAGGTCTTTCATGAGCACTTTTACCAGGAGATTCTGGTCTACCTGAACAACATCCTCATCTTTAGCAAGACCCTCAAGGACCACATCAGACTAGTTTGGCAGGTCCTGCAGAAGCTGCTCGCCACCAAACTGTATGCCAAATTATCAAAGTGCAAATTCCACTGCACCACTCTGGACTACTTAGGCTACAGGATTTCTAGCAGTGGGATAGAGATGGATCCAAAGAAGGTCTCAGCTGTATTAGACTGACAACCCCCTCAAACCCGGTGACAACTGCAAAGCTTCCTTGGGTTTGCAAATTTCTACTGGCAGTTCATCTTGGTGTTTGCCCAGGTGGTGCTGCCACTGACCAAATTGCTGAAAATGGGGAGGGAAACCCCAAACCGCAACCAACTCAGCTGCTACAATGGACAATGATGTGCCAAAAAGCTTTTGAGGCCCTTAAAAAACCTTTTGCACAAGAGCCCATCCTTCAGCATCCAGCTCCCAAGAGGCTGTTCATGGTCCTAATGGACGCCAGCAACATCACCATAGCTGCCGTACTTCTCCAGGCAAACTCCCAAGGCCAGGTCCAACCCTGCATTTAATTAGCAAGAAGCTGACCAACATGGAATGGAGATGGGCAGTGTGGGAGAAAGACATGTACGCCATCCGTTGGGCACTACTCTCTTGGAGACATTTCCTCAAAGGTAGCAAAGTGCTGTTCCAGGTTTGGACTGATCACAAAAACCTGGAAGTGCTGAGAAACCCGAGGAAGTTATCCCCCAAACAATTGTGTTGTGCATAATATTTCAAGCAATTTGATTTTGAACTGAAACACATCCAGGGGGGAAAGAATATCCTCGCTGATGCATTGTTATGGAAGCCACAGTTCAACAGTAAAAGGGAGATCGTTCAGGTGGTGCCATCCACTTCTCAGCTGGCAGCCCAGGTCACTGCAAGAGCCCAGAGCTGCCACCATGCTTCAAGGGACCCGCACCTACTGACCGACAGCATAGTCGCCGTGCTGGCAACTGACCCCTGCTTCATTGACAACCGAGATTCCCACATTATCCAAGATGGCCTTGCTTGAAAAGGCACCAAAATCTATGCCCCGACCAGTCTACGCATGAAAATCCTGGAACAGTGCCACAACACAAAATCAGCTGGTAACTTGGGCTTCCTCAAGACCCTCCACCTGGTGAGGAAACAATTTTGGTGGCCACATCTCAAACCTGAGGTAGAGGACTATATAAAAAGCTGTGTTGTCTGCGCCACAATGAAAGGCAGATCAGGAAAAACCCCATGCCCTCTACAAATGATGGCCGAACCCTGTCAGCCGTGGAAGGAAATTGCAATGGACTTCATCGTAGACCTCCCATTAAGTGAAGGGAAAATAGGTATTTGGACTATGATTGATCTGTTTTCCAAGCAAGCCCATTTTGTGGCGTGCCCCAGTCTCCAGTCAGCAAAGAAGCTGGCCAAGATATTTATTCAGTATGGGGTCCATGGAGCCCTGAAACAAGTGATCTCTGACCGAGAAGTTCAATTCACCGTGAACTTCTGGAGGCAATTTTTGAAGTTTTTGAACAATTTGTTTTTTATGCTTATTTTTTTAAAATGTTCACAGTTTGTTAAGTTTTAAAATAATAATTCCAGCATTCAAACATGCCTAGCCAAAACAACACCTGTCCAAATAAAAAATCCAATTTTCTGTATTTTTTAAATAGGTATTTGCCTTCCCCTTTTGATCTTTCCTTTTGTTTAGTTTTTTTTCTCCCAGATTTGATTTGCTGCCAATTTAAAGAGTCACTCTTTCCTTAATTAGTCTTTTGGGGTTTAAAATTGAAGTAAAAGCAAGTTCTTCTCACCCAGTTCCAAACACTGTTCACTAATTCCGCTCCTGCACCACCCTTAGCTGTTCCTTGGTTATCCCACCTTCATGTCAGCCATTTTAGGCTGTCTCTTCACCTCACTGTGGCATAGAGGGAATTAAGCCCGGGGGTTGTGTTCTCTCCCCAACCTCACTGGGAGCCCCTCCTTGGTTTCGCTACCTGTCCAAGGCGGCTTTCAGCTCCGAAGGCTAGATCAGAAGCAGAGGTTCCACTTTTGCTTCTAGTGGCGCTGCAGCATCAACCAGAAGTATGCAATTTTTTTGAGTATTGCATGGTCTGGTCTTGTGAATTTGCTGGGACATTCACATTCATATAGTTGGGAAGACTGACAACTGTCTAGAATATTTTCCATTTGTGAATAATCTTTCTCATTATAAAATGATGAACGTTAAATTCTTTGGAAATAGCCTTACAACCATTCCCAGATTGATGGGCAGCAACAATTGCTTCTCTAAGATCATTGCTGATGTCTTTCCTCTTTGGCAGTGTACACACCTCAATGCTGGATACCAGCTAACTCATAAAACCTCAGCTTTTATAGAATTAATCACATTTGCTGATGATCAATTGATCAAGAGCACTTGATTAGCAGCACCTGGCTGTTACTTAGCCTCTTCAGTCCTTTGAAAGCATGTACTTAGTTTTTCACACATGGCTTCTCCATTATGGCATCCTTTTTGAAAAAGAATTGATAACATGGTGTAATGTATCATGTGTTGTTCTCAGAGATTACCTATTTTTGAGAACTGCTAAGGGCCAGATGATTTTTATTATGTCATATATAAAACCATAAAACTCAAAGAGGTGTTCTTTCTTTTTCACATGACTGTATTTGCTTCTGAAATTGATTTCCATAGTTTTCAATTATTCAAAGTTTACATTTATAACACGAATAGACTTTCTAATTTCTAAGACGTGAATGTGAATAGTTTACAATAATATGTTAGCCTGGGTTATACAGTCCAGTGGGTTTCACTTAATTTGACTTGGGATAATAATTAAAAGACAACCCTAGTCTGTTCTCAGAAACAGCATTAGAGTGAAATTCAATAGAGCGTATAAATAGATTTTGTGGTGTAAAACTTGTAAATTAGGATGAAACAGAGAAGTAGGCGAACATACATTGGTATGTAAATGGAGGTTATAAGCTTAATTACAAGTACATGATCTATTAAATGTAATGTGTTAAAATCCAATTGTGTTGAGACTTTCTGAGATAACATGAAACTTTGATGTGAGTTTAGCAATTTCTCTTACAATTGTAATGTCATTTTTGTTTTCTTCCCTTGAAATGATTACTTTGAACTATGTAACAGAATGTCCTGAGAAGTTGAAATATGTTTGCTATCAGATGGTACTTGTATTTCATGCACCTATTAAAGTGGGCTATATATCGTCTTCTAAAACATGTGCTAATGTGAAAAAGTACTACTGGGCTCCTAATTTTTGGCTACCATAGATTAACATAGCTTCTCCTATGAAGTTACAAGTTCTGAGAAAGTTTCTAACTTTCTATTCTAACTAAACAGAACATGATAAAATAGTTGCTTATGCAGGAGAAATATTTGCAATCTCAACCACAAAGTAGCAAATAAGTGGCATTGTTCTGACCTATATTGCTTCTGGCACTGTTAGATCAACTGATTTCCTCAAAAATCTTTATACTAGCTTGAGAATAAAATCTTATGAAGGATTTTAATAAGTGTATGCATACATAATCATAATATATATTAAGTAGTATTAATAGCCTTTAGGACAAGTATTAAACTCACCTTGCAGCAGGAATTCCTTTCTTGTTAAGATCCACTCTTACTTTTTCTCCTACATGTTTGTAAATCTCCATAAGCGCCAAAATTGCAGCGTCTCTCACCTGTGGACATGAAAAATGCTTATCAACAAATCTGAAAGATATTAAAATAAGCTGTCTTGGTAACTTCCTGGAATTTAATATTCCATAATACACTATACAGATAGTCCTCAGCTGAAGACCCCAATTAAGCCCCAAATTTATATTGCTAAGTGAGACATTTGTTAAGTGAGTTTACACCCTTTCTTGCCTCAGTTGTTAAATGAATCACTGCAGTTGTTAAGTTAGTAATACGGTTTATTAAGTGAATCTGGTTTCTTCACTGACATTACTTGTCATAAGGTTACAAAAGGTGATTACATAACCTCAAGACATTACAATTATCATGAATATCAGTTCACAAGGGTCTGGATTTTGATCATGTAACCACAGGGATGCTGCAACAGTTGTAGTTATGAAAAATGGTCACAAGTCACATTTCAGTGGCATCATAACTTCAAACTATAATTAAATGAACTGTTATAAACTGAGGACTATCTATCTGCACTAGATAGATATGATTCCTCAATAAAAGTAAATATTTACCCTTATTTGCTGAAAGCATGTTTTGTATCACTATTGCTGTAATATCACTGATCAAATCATGCTGTATTTAACTATAATAACTACTGCATCTTATTTTATTTATATATCACATTTAAAACCTTCCAAATCTATCATAGACTTTTGGCAGTTTATACTATAAACAAGATACATAAAAAAAGTATAAAATTTAAAAGATCGACTGTAAAAGTCAAGTTTAAAAACCAAATTTGTCCAATTCTGACAGGGCCATCAATCCACAATGAATTCCATCCAAAGAAAATGACATCCATTACATAATAATCCAAAGTAAGAATGACAGCTTCCAGTTCTCTTCACATAATCCAATATATCACAATTACAAGTTATCCTCAAATTGTGACTGATTACTTAGAAACTGAAATGTTGAAAACTGGCAGTCACCGTTTACACGAGATACTACAAAAACTATACTCAAGATGCCTCAGAGAAGAAAAAATACCTGTTGCAGGGGGAAATGTTTACATACAATAAAGGGGTCCAAGATTATTTAAAGAATTATCGCCCAATAAGCCTTCTTTCAGTCATCTACAAGGTTTTCATTAAGAAAATAGAAAAAATATTGAGAACATTAAATGAGACACAGCCAAAGAAGCGGGCAGGATTCAAAAGTGGTTACAGCACATTGGATCACATCCAGATTGTTCAGCAAGTCAATGAAAGGCAATGAGTACAGCATGCCTCTGTGCAGGGCTTTCATTGACTACGAAAAGGCATTTGATTCAGTATTCCAACAAGCAATAATTAACGCATTGCTCAACCAAGGGATAGACATAGACACTGCTTGCATAAATTTACTACAATCAAAATATGAAAAAATGGCAATAATTTACCTTAATTACCTTTAAATGGATATAAACTTAGAATGAGGTGTATGACAATGTGATACAATTTTACCTATCCTTTTCTCAGACTGCCTTGAAGAATTATTTCACCAACTAAATTGGGCAAAAGTTGGAATAAAAATCAAAGATGCCTATTTAAACTTAAGATTTGCAGATGATATTGTTCTTTTTCAACTGTCCAATTGGCATTTGCAGAAAAAGATACACCTGGGACATAGTTTTACCAAGAGTATAATACTTTACTGAAAAACTACATTGGTACAGAAGTGAAACCAGCTCTGGATTTCACATGGAAACACAATATAATTATTTTCACCTTTCCCTCTGAGCCACCCACAGTCCATTACATCCACCAATCAATTCTGTTCATTTTCTTTGAGAGAACAGCTAGCCACTCTCAGAGTCCTTGAAAACTTCCAGAGATGCCTCAGTTGCTTAGATACCATCCCCCTGCCTTTGCATTCTATTCTATCACCACCTCCCTTTTTTGTCAAGCTGTGAGAGAAGGAGAAAATGTAGGTGAAAGGATGAATCAGTCTTGACAGTTCTCACAAGACCTAACCCTAACCCAAATCCAGAAGAGCTACAAAGACTTTATGCAAGAGTTATACAAAGCAGGATAACTATTTGGCTTAAAAATAAACCTGAAAATAAAAGATTATGTTTACTAAATTAACCAAAAAAGAAATTTTATTATATCTGAAGAAAAACTAGATGTAATATGCCTTGGCCACCTGGTAATAGACCACTATATATGCCTTGGCCTCAACAGAAGGAGATACAATAAAGAAATTGAATGATGTATTAAATGGGGTTGGCAGGCTTTCAGCAAGCTAAGCATTTTCAAGAACAACCTCTCTCTATGCCTGAAGGCAAAAGTTTTTGTGCGCTACCTGCTCTAATATATGTCAGTGAAGCATAGAACTAAACTCACAATCGATACAAAAAGTATTGCAAAGAGCCATGGAAAGATACAGACTTGGCATTACCAAGAGACGTGCACATGGATTAGAGAACAAATGAAAGTATATAGTATCATCAAGAGAATAAAAGAATTGAAATGGAAACGGGCTAGTCATATAGCAAGAAGAACTGATGGCAAGTGGACCAAGGCAATCATAGAATGGATTCCACTTGATAAAAAGCATCCACAAAAGAGATGTAAAACAAAATGAATAAATGACATCAGCAAGTATTGTGGGGTCAGCTGGCAAAAGAAAGCTTAAAACAGGTTGGAAACAGCTCTTCATTCTGCAGTGGATAAACAATGGCTAAAATGATGATGATGACTTAGAAATTGTTCAAAGGGACGAAGGAGAACCAGTGGCAACCAGAACCCTCTCTAGACATGTTTAACTTATTAGACTTATTGACCAGCCAAAATGACCTATGTAAGTGTTGTAGGCCTCCAAACTGCCAGAGTGAGGCCTACTGAGAACTGTTTGTCTATGGACTTCAAATGATTGATTCCTGTTTAACTATAAAATCTTGTATTAATGCCTCCACAAATAGTTGTTCTTCTGACAGCACAGTTTTATTCATCATAAGGGGGCGTTGGTCTTACCTGATATGCTCCTTCTCGTTAAGCTGAGAACAGAATCCAGGATGGGCGTGTCCCTGTCAGATGATCTGTGACTGAGTCAATCAAAAAGAGTCTGCCTATGCTGGTATCTCCAGTTATTCGGCGAAGAAAGATGATTGGCTGCGTGGGCTCCTGCAGAAAAATAATCTCCACCTCCAAAAAAGGTTCAAGGGTCTGGATTCTGTTCTCAGCATAATGAGAAGGAGCGTATCAGGTAAGATCAATGCCCCTTCTCTGTGAAGCTGAGAATAAAATCCAGGATGGAACATACCAAAGCTGGCTGTCCAATGGGAGGGTTCTACAGACGCACTAGACTGCGACAGCAGCATGAACCTGGTGCAAAATGCGACCAAAGGCCACATCTGCGGAAGCATAGCTTCCTGCCCTGTAATGCCTAATGGAAGGATAAGGTGATGTCCAAATCGCTGCCCTACATATTTCTCCAATGGATGCCTGTGTCGCCTAAGCAGCAGTGGTAGCTGCACTTCTAGTGGAATGTGCCGATAACCCTGAAGGTACTGGCACCTGTTGTGATTGATATTCATGAGAGATACAGGCCCTGATCCACCTGCCATTGACTGTTGAGGTGACCCTACAGCCCATTGAGCCAGGAAGGAAACCTATAAAAAGTGATTCCAATTTCCTAAATGTTGCGGTATGCTGAATGTATATCTTTAAAGCTCTATACACATCCAGGGTATGCCATGATTTTTCCCTGTCAGAGGTAGGACGGGAACAGAAGTCTGGTAAAATTAACTCCTGGGCCCTATGAAATGGGGTATTGATTTTAGGTATAAATGAAGGGTCCAATCTTAAAGACGACTCTGTTAGGGTAGAAAATACATAAGTCCCTTCGGACCAATAAGGCTGCCAGCTTGGAGATTCGCCTTGCCATTGTGACTGCCACCAGAAAGGCAATCTTTACCAACAGGAAACGTAATCCAGTGGATCTTAGTGACTCAAATGGCACACTCATTAGGACATTTAAAACTCAAGGAAGGTCCCATGTTGGATATCTGTGGACTGGACGTAGTCGCAGGTTAGATGCATCTCGTAAAAAGGATCAAACCATGGGATGCTGGAAAAGAGACTGTGCTGTGTTGCATCTGAGGATGGAAGAGACAGCGGCCACCTGTCGTCATAGGGTATTTGGAGAGAGGCCTATGTCCAAACCCTGCTGTAAGAAGTCTAAGAGCTGGGGAATCATGACCTTGAAAGATCTAGTCCAGATTTTTTACACCAGGTGCAGAAAATCCTCCAAGTGGCCTCATAAATTCTGGTAGTAGAAGGACGCCAGGAGGCCTGGATCGTACCAATGACTTTGGCTGAGAAACGATTGAGCATTAGGTGTTGCCGCTCAGCCTCCAGACGGCCAACTGTAGCCAATGAGGGTTGGGATGGGACAGGTTGCCCTGCCTGAGTGCCAGTTTGTTCTTGGGAATTCTCCAAGGAGGGCAACTCCACTAGGTCTGCAAACCAAGCCCTCTGGGACCAGTGAGGGGCTACAAGAAGGAGCTCTGCTCTCTGACGTAAAATCTGTCTGACAATTCCTGGAATAAGGGGAAGAGGGGGAAAGACATACAAAAGACACAGAGGTCAGTTACAGCATAATGCGTCCGTCCCCTCTGCCCCCTGTGTGAAATAGCGAGTAAAAAAATCTCAGAACCTGATTATTTAGGGGAGTTGCAAAGAGATCAACTACAGGAGTGCCAAATCTGAGCGTTAGCTCTGAAAAAAGGTCTGGATGAAGCTGCCATTCTGTGTGATCTACAATAGCTCTGCTTAAGTGGTCATCTCTGATATTAGGCGGTATACAAATGTAATTAAATAAATAAATTTTCCGCCCGAGATCTGCTGCACCTTAAGTGAAGCTACATGGCACTCAGCCCAAAGCCCTATCCTTAAGGCTTCCTGCATGAGAGCTCTAGAATGGGTTCCACCTAGTCGATTAATATAGGCCTTAGCGGCCACATTGTCTGTCCAAATCAAAACATGAAGACCCCTGATTTGAGATTCAAAATGTCGGAGAGCTAAATGGATGGCTCGTAACTCTAATCAGTTAATGTTGTTCTTTAAGTCGAGGGAAGACAATTGGCCCTGAGCCATAAGCGTATTGAGGTGTGCCCCCCAGCCAAAGAGACTAGCATCGGTTGTGATGGAGATGTAGTCTGGATCCTTGAAGGAGACACCCTTTTGTATAGCTGGCGAGAGCCACCAGGTAAAGGAGCATAGGACCTCAGGAGTGATCGAGACAGTAGTACGAGAGTTGCTGTGGCCAGATCTTTGGAAGGGAAGCAAAAACCACTGAATGGATCTCGCATGAAGTCTGGCCCATGGTATTATGTCTATGCATGATATCATCATGCCTAAGAGCTTTGACAATTGTGCTATAGGGTGTTTCTGATAGCTGTTCAATTCCTCTATCAAAGCCTGGATATTAGCTTGTCTCTCCTGGGAGAGAAATACCTGACAGCTAAGGTGTTGATAATTGCACCTAAATGTTGTAAGAGGGTGCTGGGTGTAAGATGACTATTATCGAAATTGACGAGGAAACCGTGAGCTTCAAAATGTTCACAGTGACCTGAATGTGCAGAGTGATATGAGGAAGACTGAATGAGAATGTCATCCAGGTAGCACTGAATATGAATGGGTAAGGATCTAAGGTAAGCTGTTATTGGAGCCAATACCTTAGTAAAGGTCCGTAGCACCGAAGATAAGCCAAAAGGTAAAGCCCTATATTGAAAATGGAGTCCTGCAAAGTAGAACCTAAGATAACGTCTGTGAGCTGGGTGTATTGGAATGTGGAGATAGGCTTCAGACAGGTCAATAGATGCCAGGAAGTCACCCTTCCTGATGGTCTCCAAGATGGCATGGAGAGAGTGTATTTTGAAATGATGATATTTGATATGCACATTTAATTGTTTGAGATCTAGAATAACCTGCCTCAAGGCTTTGGGGACCATAAAAATGATTGAGTAGAATCCCCTACGTTTCTGGAATGGTGGAACTGGTTATATAGCCTGGATCTCAAGGAGATGGAGAATAGCTTGTTCCATGAGAGAGCGTCTAAGTCAGACATGGGCAAACTACGACCCCCGGGCCACATCCGGCCCATTGGGCTTTTTAATCCAGCCCGCTGAACTAGTTACTAGCAGAAGAAAAGTCCCAGAAGAAAACTTTTTCTTTTTTCTCTC
>JAEANM010016946.1:0-13107 GCA_017656035.1 Myanophis thanlyinensis
TGTAGTTGTTTGTTTGTTTGTTTGTTGTTGAAAATTTAGTAAAATTTTTACAAAAAAAAAGAATATATCCTCCCAGCAGCAACATCTAAAGCAGTGTTTCTCAACCTTGGTGACTTTAAGATGTTTGGACTTCAACTCCCAGAATTCTCCCAAACATCTTAAAGTCTCCAAGGTTGAGAATCACTGACCTAAAGCATGAATATCATCCCAGGTAAAGCCCCAATATTGGTCAAGGACAATGCAGGATGGTGTTAGAGGTAGATGAATACTTTATTGACAATAGCAAAAGTACGATTTCATACCAGTCGGGAAAGTTAATAGTAATTCACTACCATATTTTATCAAGAATGTGGTTTTACATGGACAGGCAAGTGTTTAATAATTTAATGGCAGATTATTGGTCCCTCAGGTGGGATAATACTCAGTAGTCTACTGTGGAAGAACTGAGAATCTTTCAGAGCACTAAAAGTGTGGGTAGAGTAAAACTTCCCGGACAGTTTATTGCAAAAAACAAAACAAAACAACCACCACCACCAAATCTGCAAATACAGAATAACAGGGAGAACATGAAACATATTAAAAGAGACAAGGAGCAATATTAGAACAACATCCGTAAGGACATAAAATATGGAAATACATATGGAAAAATCCCCACAAATCTTTTCAAAGTTTTCCATTCCACTCAGAAGGAGTTTCTGATATTAAATTAGTATTCTGAAATACACTCTATACTAGTCATGTTAATATCCAAGATACCTTTGATCAGTGGTTCTTAAAACTGGGGGCAACTTTTCCTCCAAGAGGGCAATTTAGGCATATCCTAGAGGCCAATTTGTAAATGCTTGTTTATAAATCTAGCATCCAGTCTGAAACTGCTGCTGCCGAAATGCTTGTGTTCAAGAATAGAATCTGGGTTTTATGTTTTTGTTTTGCTGAGGTTAATGATATTATACAAGATCAGAAAAAAGAGTTAACTGGGTCAAGTAATTTAAGAATCACTGCCTTAAAGATATTACTTACTTACAGAAACCTCCAATACTAGAAGTAAAGTTAGATCTGCACTCCAACCATTACTAGAGAAGAGACTTTTGAACCGTCCTCTGGATAAATGAAGAAAAAACAATTGTTGTTTTTTAACTGAGCTTAATACAGTTATTTATTCTATTTTAAAATATATACAGATAGTCCTCGACTTATTCATCAGTCTGGCCATGCTAATCATAAGTCTTGATGATCATAAATACTATTACAATCTTTTTTTGTGGCAGTCACTTGGGAAACTGCAGCCATTACCAGAATCACTACTATTCTGTGGACATGGTTTTGTTGATGGTTTTTGGCAAAACTGTTGTAAATTGTGGTGATTGTGGGATGCTGCAAATGGTTGCCAAGTATCTAAAGGTCAGTCACATAACCAAACGTGGGGGGGAAGTGATCACTGTAAGAACTTCAAATCCAGGTCATAGGTAGGCCCCAAGTAGGCCTGTCATAACTTTGAATAGAGACTACGATTAATTAGCCAGTCTTAAGGGCCTTGTTTTGTTTCATTGGAAGGTGCTTAAGGCATGGGTTGAGATATCTGTCTGCATTCACAGCCTCCTCTAGTGTCCACTATGTTTAAAGCAACCTTGAGAGGAGTCACTCAGTATGCCGATCTTATTCTAAGGGAAAAAAAAGACTTACATTATTAGATAAGGTGATTTTTCAAATCAAATCAGGAAGGCAACAGCAATGTTTTTTTTTAAATTTTTCAATGTTTGCTTGTCTTTTTTTTCAAGTGCGAGACTACATATTTAACGTGCTTGCTTTTCAGATGTATTATTATTAGCAGTATATCAGTATTCTGATAGAAAAGTTATAAAGATGGGGAAGAATCAAGACTGCAGAAATAAAATAGGGTTCTCAGAACAGGAAATCCTTCCCAATTTTTCAGAGTTATCAGTTCCCTGACTGGACTACTGTGCTTTTATATGCCATGGTGTTGTGTTCTCACCTGAACCTTTTGTGATTAGTTATTAGGATGCTGAGTTGAAAACGACTTGTTCAGAATGTAAATGTTTTGAATTCTTAGCACGGCAAAATCTCTTGTAAAATAATTTAATAAATAATCTTGTATATGTCCTTGCAGAAAATTGACTCTCACATACACATACACACACTCCTCCCTATATATTACCTTTATAAATAACTCATGGTTGCAAATATACCTAATGCTCTTTCCTCCTCCCATTTTCCATACAACAACCCTATGAAGTGGGTTGTGTTGAAAGAAAGTGACTAGCCCAAAGCCAACCCAGCTGGCTTTCATGCCTAAGGTGGGTCCAGAACTTCTCAGGTGGGACCAGAACTTCCCAGACCCTAATCACTAGAAATGGCACTAAAATTACTTTATTTCAACTCAATTTAAGATACATCTTTGTTTTTAATTTAGAAGGACTGCAGTTTTTATCTGTAGAATACTATGCACTGTCACAAGATAATTTTAATGGGCTGCCAAGTAGGTGACGACTTTTTGTTTTATTGTGCAATAATAATGGGAAATGCCTAACTTTCGACTTAACCAGGTTCTGCATTATAAATTAACATATTAAGCAGGCAAAAACATATATTAAGCAAAACAGTAATCGAATTACATTTAGAGTTATATCCATATCCATCACACAGAATTTATTACTCTTCAGCAATAAATGAAAAATGCAAATAAAAGAACATTCTTTAACAAGTATAAATAAAACCTTTTGAATTCTGCAGGTGTCTATTTTTCTGTTCCAGTTCAGTTTCTGTCACCTTGCTGTGTTTTATTCCTTAAATGTTTTTAACTTATGAGTTTCCCAGAATTATTGAATGTTAGATGGCATATATTGGATGGATGGATGGATGGATGGATGGATGGACACAGACAGACAAACAAATATTGTTTGTGATTGCATTTATCTTACCTGTAATGGCCTTTTTCCCAGTTGGTTTCTTTCAATATAATGTGTGATTCTTCATATCAAATTTATATTATGCATTGTAACATACATCTGCATCCAAAGATCAGGTTTGTATAAGAAAAATTCTTTTCTCTAAGTTCCTACATATTCTGTGGTCTGCTGCAATCTTATGCTGCAGGTACATAGCATGGCAGATCATGGCAAATCTTTGGAATACAAAAACTAAGTTTAGAAATAAATGGAGAATGCATAATTTAAAAATTCAGACAGTGTATTCCTCTAAGAACTTTTAAAATTTATTTTTAATCCATTTCACAAAGTCAGTCATGACTACTAAACAGCTAGGATCTAGACTATTATTGTAAGTGTTATATATCCATATTATATCACACCATCTTTGCCAGCATTATGATTGTGTTTTAATTATACTATTTTGGTTTTTCTCCCTACACATTTCAGTAAATTTCCATTTTTAACTTGCCTCAATGCTTATTCATGGCTGTATTTTACATAATCAGCCAATGCATATTTGTCTTCTTCGACAGTGTGTTTTGAAGTAAACCTCTAACTTCATTGATGGCTTTTATGGTGTTTCCACTATTCAATTTTGTCTCCAGCCCATTTCTTTACTAATCACGTTTTTAATCTATGTTTGTTATCCAACTGTAAAATGCCAAAATCCTGATAGCTCTTGTTGGTTTGGCCATTCAACATTTCAATTCCATTACTGTTTATGATTATTATTGTGGTTGGTCGCATGGTCAGCCAGATGGTTAGATTGGATTTGATTGGATCTGATGTGATCTGAGATATGCAGATGATGTTTAATAATACTAAAGCTAATACCCGGGGATGCATCCTGTTCCAAGTAAAGCTGCATTTTGCAATTGGTTGATGGTGATTATGTCAATGCCAGTGGTGTTCAAACAATGCTCCAGATATCTTGGAATCGTAACCAACGCACCTATTACTATTGGTAATATCAGATCATTATTTCTTTGTTTTCAACATGTGTTTTCAATACTTCCCATAGTCCTGCGGTTGCTGGTCTTGGTTGCTCAGCCAATAGTTTTGAGTCCTGTGACAATTTGTCACCAGATATCCAGGAACATCAACACCAAGCCCAGTCCTTATTTGATCAGGGTGACAACTGATTCAATGTAGGTTTCTGTAACTTATGTCTCATTGTATTGTTTATGAGAGAGACACTGTTCATCTGGATCCTGTGGTGAGACCTGTCTTATATGTTTGACCTTCTGGAGTATCATTCTCCTTAAAGTATGCAAACCTCACAATAACATCAAGGTAATGTCTCAGTGGGAGATTATTATCATTATAATTTCAATTAGGATGCTGACAGCTTTAATTAGTTAATTTTTTTCTTTTAATTTGTAAACTTTTGAAAATCTATCACTCAAAATAACACCATAAAATACTTATATTGTTAAAGTTTTTGCAAGTAATGAATACTATGTGATCCAGGATTTATAATTTATCCAAGTGATATATAGTTTATTTCTTATTGAGTGGTATAGTGTAGTGAATGTAAAGGAACATTGAAACCAAGGAATTGACATGAAGCACATGGTTTTTAGATACTTCTCTTGGAGACTCCAATTCTTCAATAAACAGCTCTCAATATCTGTGATACTCAAAAACCCTTGATGAGTATCATGTGTCTGATCTATACGTGTAGATAACAATTCCCCTGGCACTAATAACTGATATTTTCCATACATATTTAATACATACTTACTCTCCAATGAACTTTCATCATGTATCAAAAATGCTGATGAGACATCAGAATTCTTCTTGTGCTACCTACTTACAACTTCTTGACCTTACAGTCAAAGCTTTAGAAATAACTGCCCCTATTCCTCATACCACTATTTGCCAAAGTCATCTCTAATTATAGTAGGGGCAGTGAAAACAAACAATCCACAATCATACTTTCAGTTTCTGGTCGATATTTCATTTTAGAACTGTAAAAAAACAATGTTGTCAATCATCTGGCAAGAGCCATGGTGGCTCAGTGGTTAGAATGCAGTAATTGCAGGCTAATTCTGCAAACTGCCAAAATTTGATTCTCACCGGCTTAAGATTGACTCAGCCTTCCATCCTTCTGAGGCGAGTAAAATGAGGACCCAGATTGTTGGGGGCAATACACTGACTCTGTAAACCCTTTAGAGAGATCTGTAAAGCATTGTGAAGTGGTATATAAGTCTAAATCCTATTACTGTTATTTCCACTGATGCTATATCCTTTGAAATCAGTAATGTAGTTTATAATCAGTTTGTGGCTTAAAGGTGTGACTTACTGGTACAGCATCAACTTCTCTAAGGCCCAAATCTAAGCTAGTTCTTTCTTCTTTCCCAGACATTTAATTTTTTCCCCAGCATCAGTATTTAAGTCTTCTCTGTCATATCCTCATAAATGTATAAATACAGCTCTCAATGCAGAATAAGAAGCATCTATTGCACAATAAAATGTAACAGAACTATTAACAATGAGATATTTTTATAATTAAGGCTCAAAAGTAACATATCATTTTCCCATCATAAGCTACTGGTGCATAATTATGATCAGCTGCAAACTTTAGATTAAATGCCTTCTAAAAAGAAAGTTTGCTTTCCCTAATTCACATTTATCAAATTAAATTTTACAATACTATATAACTATATAGTATATAACCTGCAAGTAACTTTGAAGCTCTTCTGATATATTCTTAAAAACAATGAAATCATCCAAATAAAGTTGAATCTCTTTTCAATGTTTTAGATTTTTAGCATTTTTAAAAAATATGCTGCGTGCTGAAACAAATCCATAGGGAGATTGTTTAAAATAGGCAAGTTTCTCGTAATAAAACACTGTAAGATCTTTATTAATTTTCTCATAAACAACTTGTTGGTTTGCACGCTGCAAATCGGGAATACAAAACATTTTTGCCCTTTGCACTTCTGCAAATGCTGTTACATGTAGAATAGATAACATCGCATTACAATAAATTCATTTTCTCTGTTAAATCCATATAAAGATGGATATTCCTATTTTACTTTTTTATCACTACATTCTGCATCAATAATACCCATTCTGCATCAATAATATCCCTCTATTAAATCCTTTATGTCTTTTGACATACATCTCTCAATGTTGCAAGTTCTTTTGTACACAAAGATGTCTTCTTTTTCCATTGTTTAAAAGGATTAATTCATGGGAACAGTCCAATTCCTTTTCATGCCAGTACCACTGAAACTGATGCTTGTCCCACAACAGTCTTTAACCAGACGAAACATGTCCTTCCAGTGTCTCAGTATTTAATTCAAAAAATAGGTTTCTAAATTAGAAATATCTGTTGAGTCCAATAGACCTCTACATCAGGGGTGTCAAACTCAAGGCCTGGGGGCCAAATCCAGCCCACAGGGTGCTTAGATCTGCCCAGCCTGGAAACACCGAAGGACAGGCCTGTGGTGCCTCTGCCAGTGAAAATGGAGCTCGGGAAGGCCGCAAGCTCTGTTTTCATTGGCAGAGGGTTGCAGGAGGCCAATGCAGCTGAGTTTTCTGGCAGAGCACTCAGGCCACCACAGGCGCCCCCAACACGAGTGACGTCGAGCTAACCATGCCCACCCTAGCCACACCCACTCCCCCCCGGGAGGTCACAACAAATCCTGATGCGGCCCTCAATGAAATCGAGTTTGACATCCCTGCTCTACATTTTTTAAATGAATTTTGTGAATTTGTTTTAAGGACATAAACAACGTATTTAATATTTTCTAAAATCTTAAGACCATTGTTTTTTATAATATACCATATTCCAATTCTCTATTCTAATTTTTGTACACAGTGTGTTGCCTGTTTTTAATTTTCCTGCTTGAAATGAATCAACTTGCTACACTGCAGTTGTTTCTAGCACAGAGAGGCAGAGAAAGTAAAGTTTCTTTCTAGGAAGTTTCACATTGCTACCTAATTGATTTGATGATTATCCTTATATGATTTGAGCTTGAAAACTGGACATGGAGCCCTTCCCTCTTCTATTTTTCAATAGATGGAGTTAAGGTATTGCTTCTGGTTTTCCCAGTATCATCACAGGGGTTCTACATCAGAATCCAATACCTCCTGCAATAGCTAAGAGATTCTAAAAATGCATCTATCCAGAAAATGACAGCTAATAAAATTCTAAGTGTACTAGTACCACTTGGGAGATACTTTGTTGAATTAGATGGAAAACATGCGTAAACATTATTTTTGGAACAAGAGTTTGATCTCATCAAAAGGTCCAGAATATAGTGCTATTGTTAGTTTAAAAATACTGAGAATTGGAAGGATTTCAATAAAGAACAGCATATAAAGGATTCACATAGATGAGTATATTAACAAATGTTATTCTTACTGGGAAATCATAACTTATCTTGGAAGTAATTTAAATGGAAATCACCACAGCAATGTCTAAGATGTTCACAGCACAATCTATTGTGTTTAGTGAGACCTATTTCCAAAGAAATATAAGATTACAGTATCAATACAATAGAGTAAGAACAATATTTATTGGCAACATGGCTTGAAAAAAATTAATATAACTTACAAGCTCATAATGTAAAAGAAAAGTGTTTCACCAGCAGAATTGATTTATGAGCGAGTTGGTTTTACAGAGTGAGGCATCTATAAAAAAAAGAAAAAAACTATAAATATAAAGGTCCTCCTTTCTAAATCTAATTCTGGACTAACTTTTCCCATAATAATTGATAATCTGGAGAGTTCTAAATTGGTAAACGCTGATTTAATGTTGTTTTAGGGATTTTATTTATTTTTCTTCTCTGATGTTTTATATAAGTTTATTCTTAAAGAAGGATTTTAGGTGATAGTGGTAATGTATATGTATACATTCTTAAATTCACATTAAGTATTTATAAAAACAACCCTGTGATTTGTGGCTGACAGTGTTAAAAATTGAAACCAGAGTTTTGGCTCCTATTCCAATTTGGTTTTGTTTATTGAAATATTATATTTCCCCATGACTAGCAAAAATTACATTATCAAATCCAAAGGCCACTTACCATCTTGACTATTGGCATCATCAGAAATTCAAGGATTAAAGCTTTTTGTTTAATTAGATCTTGCTGCGGAATAATCTATATATAGATTTCTTTACTAGATCCGATGAACAACATTTAATACAATACTAAAAAATGCAAAATAAGAAACTACTAGCCTTTCTTGTTGAAACTGGGTTGGAATAAATATGTGAAAACAAAACTATCTGGAAAACAAAAAAGGTGCAATTTTACTTGAAATGCAGTCCTAATCATGTACTTTCTCTAAGGAAATCTTATAAGGTGGTTCTAGGAAAAAAACTAGAAGTTTTGGGTCATACATTATGTTCATCTGAAAAGAGGTGGAATTATTATTCTTCCTGAAAAGGAGGCACTACCATTTTTTTAAAATAATAATTAGCATAATTTTTCTCCTGTTTGTAGAGACAGTTCATGTCTTTGAAGCTACTGCACGCAAGCAAGCCTCTTATGGTATTCATTATTTCTGTCAACCAACAAAAAAGTTGTGTTTAACATGTTTTGCAAATAAAAGGTCAAGCAAGACCATGTATAAATCCAATGGGAAAAGATCAAAGCAGTTTTTAAAGGAAAAAGTATCTTAAGAAAAACAGAGATCTATCCTTTTACTTGTTTTTTTTATTTTTATTTTATTAAATTTACTGCAGACATGTTACCCTACCATCCCCTCATTGAATACTGGCTTGGTACTTTGCAATGTTGTGCAACTGATTTTATCAAACAAGCCCATATATCTACTGATACGTATTGCTATCTATCTATTTCCATTGGGTAACAAAAAAACTGATTGCCAAAAATAAAAAAATGATTTTTTTTTAAATTGAATAATGTCACTTTCCTATCCATACAATCTATCATTTTTCAATTTATGTTCAATTTTCCATTGAAAATAGTCATGGATTTATTGTGTTAATTTGTTATCTGGTTGGAATCTTTTTGTAGGGAGTATCCATAACATTATCAGCACTTCAAGAGAACGATTATCCAGTGATTTGTATGGTAAGATGTAAATTCTATAAAGCTATACTTTATCAGTCTTTCAGGTTGTGGCAGTAAAAGGCACACAAACACACCTACAAATGCGAGCTGCATTTATTATGATTCTGGCATTTCGTACACAATTTTGACAACAACAAGATGAATCAGTAAGCCTAAATAAATCAGGAGTTTTCAACATTTAAGATGCTATGATCTCCCCCCGCCCAATAAAAAATTAACCTTCCCCCTCTCCTCATGAACAAACCTAGTGATTTCAGTGGGGCAAGAAATACATATCCCCTATATACCTTCAGTAATTAAGTTTCAGTTTTCCTAGGGCTACTGTGCTTTGTGATTTCTCCTGTTTTAGGGGAATCCAGTCATGGGTAGGCATGCTGAGTGTGTGGAGGTGTGCAAAATAGGCTGCAGAAGAACTGAATAGGCTACATTCTTACTCTGCCTGGGCAGGCACTTTTCCAACTAAAACAATCCATTAATATGTAAATTGCCCCATAATTTCCAATCCTCCTCAAATGTGCTGATGGATACTCACCTACAATTTGATAATCCCTGCAGTAGATAAGATATTTGGGGAGGGGGGGGTGTTAAATGACCATGGAAAAATATTGTAAGAAGAAAAGTGAGAACAGGGTAGAAGAAAATCAAAACTTTCACTTTTTGTAAAGTAACATTAGGTAAATATATATTTAGTATGCTATTTGTAATGTGTATTTCCTCATTCATGATATTTATAAATCGATAGCCCATCATTCTGTAGTTCTTTCAGGGTATTATTCCCTTATACTTCTAATTGATAATTCCCGTCCATTGTTCAGGGATTTTTTTTTAAATGAAAGCCATGCCACTGAAATTATTTCTGTGAAGTTTATTTTAAGTTGAATGTACTTATCATGCAAAGCATAATATTTAGATTCAGAACCAGTTGCCTTTATAATTTATTCATACTTGGTAAAATAATTAAATTTTTAGCTTAATATATTGCATTAGATACTTTATTCCTTTTGGTAAAAAAAAAAATCTAAATGCCAGATACTTGGCTCCAGTAACATCTTATGAAAGACCGAGGAGCAACAGCTGGTATGGATTGGTAATTTGAAAAGAAAATAGATACCAATATATTAAATGGAGTAATTATATATTTGCATAGAGTCTTAGAACAAAGATGAATTTATTTCTGCAGAATCTTAGAACAAATACAGATGTGAACAGAAACTGAATTTTGATAAGATTCCTTTCTCATATATTGTTACAAAGAAGAGCTTTCAGTGAAATTCTAGTTACATTATGGCAAAATGGAAATTGCCTGTTGAAATTTGCTGAAGATCTTGAGTGTGTAAATATTCTCCTTTCTTTTTAAAGTTCACCATGTACTCCTTGTCCCGTTCTCCCCCCCCCCCGCCCGCTTGCTTTCTTTTTAAATATAGTGCTCTTTTAAAAGTAACATTTATCAGGGTTCAATATTCTTTGTGATCTGAAAAGGCAGTTCTGCTTACACTCACCAACAATTTCTCTAGATTGCTCCAGGTCATAGCAATGCCCCATGTCCCACCCCAAATCTCTCTCTTCCTAGGAGTAAAGTTTTGGTAGGAACAGAGGAAGCTACATTGCTGCCAAATGAAATTTCTAATGTCCCATCTCTAGACCAATCTATTATTTGCAGAAGAGCATTTGCTCACCAAATGTAAATGTTACAATTTTAAAACTCTAAAATTCAGTGCCTACTTTTTTGACTTTCTTTGCTCTTACAATATTCCACTTCATTTACCCCCTACCAAACAGTTGTAGGTTAAAATAACTTGTATCTGATATGTTACTACAAATGATGTTTTGGAAATGGGCTGACTGCAAGTGCTTGCTTCATAATAGAACAGTGTTTTCAACTAACTGAGAGAGGGGTGAAATAATACAGCCTTGAATATTTCATTTTCTAAAATGCAGCTAAAATTTTGCCAGATTTCTATACTCTCAGATTAAAGTTTAGCCATTTTATGTACTTTGGTATGTGATCATGACCCTCTGATAATGTCACCCTCCTGGAAATATTGCTGGCATTGCTTTTGCTCCATTCAACAGAATGTAGAGGTCATCGTTTTCTAGGCCCAAAGTTGACACCACAGTTTTTCTCTGAATTTTTTTTTTTTTTTGGTGTGTAAACTAGTCCACTGAAACTATGGTGCATGATCATTCTGTGTTATTTCCTTTGTGCAGTATAACCCTCTGATGTTGGCAGCCAAACTGCTCTTTCTTAATGCAGATTTTGGTCTATACTCTATTTCAGTAGTTATGCATATTGTTCTGATAGTTTGTTCTTAATTCTGTTCTCTTCCAACTAATATTTTGCATTCTTAAATTATCGTGCGGCAGGAATTGTAGTAATCAAGGATATAAAAAAAACTCTTATTCCTCATTGGTTGTGGCAAAACTTGTTTACTCTTGGAAATTAAAGTTTTGTATGTGAAAATATGGTATAAATTCATGACCTTTAAATCTGTAGAAGACCAAACTCATTTTTAGATTCTTTTATAAATGTTAGATGATCAGAAGGTGACTGATTATATTTATGTTCACTTTTTGTTTGTAAAGTATAGGTCTGTTTATATCATTATAAAAGATATTACATAAATGGCTTCTTAATAATTTTTTTAAATATACTTGAACTTGTAATTCATGGTAGCTGTACATTACATTGGCAGCTGTAGAGCTCAATTATGAGATTCATTTGCTATGAATGTCACAGAATTTACTGTTCATAGATAAATTATGTTGGGAATCATCTTGTTACATCTGTGATATAAAATCCTTTGGTCATTATAATGATGATTCTTAATGGGCTATAGAAATACAACTTTTAATCGAGATTGTCTTTGCTGCTAAGTTGACTTTTGCTTCCGCTTTCATGTTTGTTCTCTGATAAATTTGTAAACAGTTATTTGCTTATGATATAAACATGCAGTTATCATTAAACATAAATTTAAGTACAGGTAGCTGTCTACAATAATACAAATGATTTGATTTTCTGTCTCTTAATACAATTTTATTGACTCTTGTTATTACTGTTTACTGCACAATTATCAGTTTATTGTTTACATGCGTTTTATATCAAATCTAACATAGTTAAAACATTTTTTAAAATCAAGTTTTTGGTTCTATTTCCTATTATGGAAAAATAGAGGAAGATGATGAAAATGTAATCAGGATAGATCACTGGAAGAGATATTTGAATATGAATTTTAGCACAGCAGTAATGGAAATCTGGTACTTATTTTGTTAGTTTTAGTGTTCTTGATCTGAGCACATTTATGAGCCAGTGCACAGTACTAAGTGTACTAGGAGTGGGTAATTTATAGAGTCTTAATGGTTGTTATGCTAATGGACTTTAAGTATGGTCTGCTCAGTTATCTTACTAAATATTTTATGGGTACATCCCAACATATGAAATATAAGATTGGTTCTTACTAAATGTTTTATGGGTACATCCCAACATATGACATATAAGATTGGTTCTTTCCCTATCTTTAGATGCCCATCCTGAATGTACCTCAGTACACTGTGTGTACAGCACATAGATAACAGAGTAGAGATCCTACTCTACTCTGCACAATGTAGATGAGTTTACTTGTGATAAAATACATTTTTCATTGCACTTGTGATATATTGTCCAAAACATGTACAATTCTTACTATTAACTGCTAAAAGTGAGTTACATGTGTGAAAAGAAATAAAAGTTGAATGCAACTGGAATGCAGTACTTAAATCTGTGGTGAAACGAGAGAAGAGGGTCAGGAATGCAAAAGTGCTGAATGAATGAATGAATGTGGATTGAAAAAATGAATGATGATTCTGAAGGAAGTACAGTACATTGAGACACAGCTCATCCTTGTTTAGCAGCCACAGTTGGAACTGGCCATAAATGCGAGGATTTGTTGAAACTGAGTTGTCATAAATGAGGATGACCTGTAGTTTTGACATAAACAGAGAATAAATTAAGATCAAACTGGGAAAAATACCATTTGAAGAGATAGAGAGTAAATGGGTTGAGAGGAAGGAAAAGTTCAAGAGAGTCAAAAATGAATTAAGTTGGCAAGATTTTAAGAAAAGAAGAAGAA
>JAEANM010016947.1:0-13106 GCA_017656035.1 Myanophis thanlyinensis
CCCGAGGAGGCCAACCCTATGGGAGCGCACTGGTCGGCTGGAGGCTGATGGTGGCAACAGGCGGTCCCGTAAGCCTTCAGCATCTTGGGGTATTTTGCGAGCTCAAAGAGCTAACAAGAGAACGAATGATGGTGGTGAGGTCTCCAGAGATGAAGACAGCACGGTTAATGAAATGTCACCTCCACCTATTCCCCACCCACCCGCCCCAACCCCAAAACTGCATTGTTCTCACTCAGACAATCTCAACGTGGCTGTTGCTATGGCTACCTTGTATCGCTGAAGGTCAGGGCTCCAGCTGCCGGCCTCAGCCCCAGCACTGGCTTCAAGGCCATTGAGTTGCTGGGTGGTCTCTGACACCCATTTCAGCAGCCCTTGCAATTTGCCATGGAGTTCGCCATGCCGAGTTTGGATTTTAGCCTCAGAATAAAAAGAGAATAGAGAATTAAAACCGCCATGTAAACACAAAAGCAAAACGAGGTTAGCGAAAGGCATCCCATCTTTAGCAAAACAGTCAGCCTTTCAAGATACGGGACAATTCTGAAACAAAATGAATGCCACAAAGGGAGTCTTTCCCTCAGAACTGTTCTTGTAAGCAGGCCCACAAAGCTAGTTACACGTTCTAAGAAAATGCAGAAAAACAACTGAGGAAAATTGTGAGTACCTTTCTCAAAAACCTTTTGCCGGCAGAAAGGTACCTGAAAGTGGGAGACCGTAAGTTCAAATCCCACCTTAGCCACGAAAGCCAAATGGGTGACTTTGGATTGGTCCCTCCCACTCAGCCCAACCCACCTCACAGGGTTGTTGTTGTGTGGAAAATAGAGGAAGAAGACGTGTTAGATATTTTGGCCTTTGAGTAATTTATAAAAATAATAAAAGTGGAATATGTGTGTGTGTGTGTGTAAATAAATAAAATTTGTAGGGCAGAAGAAAAGAATTCAGTGTTTGGATAGACCTCCACAAATAAAGGCAGCTCCTTAAGCTGGTCATAAATTCAGACAAGGACATTCTGTTGGAAGAAGAGGCCCCGTCCAGTTGAGGCTCCAACTGCCTCATGGAGCTGGACCTTCCCTCAGGAGAGACCTTCCCACCATTCAGCTGCCATGTCTCTCACCCAGCTCCAGTCAACAGAAAACCATCCGGGCAAATATTTTGTTGACCCCATGGCTGATTCTTCCCTCACGTCTCTTGGAGGGGTCTCTTGACTCCCCCCACCTCCAGGTGGCAAAACAGCTTGAAGGCACTTCTGGGATGGTGCCGAAATGAGGAGGAAGGTGCCACGTTGACCCTGGGCAGCCAAAGGTGATTTGGGCCCGGGATGTGGGGGGAAGGCCATGCCATGGGGATACAGAGGAAAAGTCTCTTGCCCACCAGAGTGGGGAAAGGCCTGGGTCTCTCTCTTTTGGGATGTAGGTAAAACATTTGGGAAGCAAACGAGAACCTTTCATTTAATACAGCAATAACAAACAGCAGAGAAGCCCAGGAGCCGTTAATGAATTGGTTTCAGTAAGCCATCTTTTTTCCATTTCAAAATAAAGCTCCTCTCTTCTAACCAAATGAGCTCCTTAATGCTGCAATATCAGGTTACTGTGAGAATGCATGTGTGTGTAAGTAATATATTTATTTATAAATTTTATATAATATAAAAAATGGTAAAATTTAAGTACTGCCCACCTCACATTCAGTATATATGTATGCCATTTCCTTTTACCAACCTGCTATGTATGAAAAACAGAAGCAGTATTCTACTGCAGAAAGTTTATTTTAACAGCCATTTCTTACTATGTGAACTAAACTGCAGCAAATTTTATTGCAGCGCGGCTTCTAAAATCCACCTGACTTCACCGAGCCTGGGCTCCAAATGCCCACTTTTGGTTTAATGGGAAAAAAATCCCCACATCAACTGCTCTGAGTCATGCGTGAAAAAAAAAAACCCATGGAACAACCATCATCTTTCACTTTCACTCAGCCTTCTTCTAGAGAGTTTGCGTGCCAGAGCTGTCCTCCGTTTAATAAATTGTTCCCACCAGAACTGTGTTTGGCCCTTCAAGAAGGCAATACCTTTTCTGCTTCTGCTGCAGTGTGAAGGTTTAGCAGCCAAGAAGTCAGGGTGTCACTGACGGAGCCAAAAGACTTCAAAAGATTCTTGGCGTCCTTCTCCAAAGCCCTCAGTAATTGCGCAGGGACCTCCTGGGGAGAGCTGGCCACAAGCCCTTCCACAGCTTCCAGCTCCTGACTCACAGGCGCTGACAGATCCTTCAGTTCCCCATCCAAGGCCTAGATGAAGAGGAGGCTGTTAGCCTAAGCAAAGCAAAGTGTTTTCCAAGTCTGCCTGCCCATTCCAGGTCGCCCTAACCCTGCCCCAGCAGAAGACTTGCAGCTATGGCACTGGCTTCGCTGTCCGAGCATGAAGCTAAATTGGAGCCAAACAGCTGGATTATATAAACCAATCCCTCAGGTTTGGCTTCCCACAAAGTTCCATTTTCCATGGCTGAAACGTAATTAAATGTAATTAGAGGAGAGCTTAAAAGAGTGCTTCTTAACTGAGGTCTGTAAGTATCAGAAGGTACAATTTGGCTTTTAGATCTTTCCCTCCACAACTTATTTTTGGAGATAGGAGGAAAAAAAGACGGTTACAAACACAGCGCATTATAAATGTGCTCCAAGGGTGTCCAGAGCCCAATCCAAATTTACAAACAAGGCGGGAAGCAACTCCATTCTCCCAGCCTTATTCGTCAAGAGCAGGACTCAGCCACAAGCAACTCCAAGTCCATCGCCTTTGTGATTAGCTATAGAGTCCACCCATTTCCCATTCTTGGCCCAGTGGACATTAGGACTCAAGCACATGAAGGCAACTTGGGAAGCAAGAGAAAGGAAGACAAACAGACAGACAGACATGAAAAGCTGATAACTCTTGGAAACTGAGGCAAGGACACATCCCTAACCTACCCAGTTCACCTACTTTTGGCAGAATTGTATTTTTCTAGTCTTAGACATGTATCCCAAAGACTGGCAACTCCACCCAACTGGCAGAGGGGGACTGGGCTGTGAGGGGAGTTGGAAAGGGCTTGGGATCCACAGGGGAAATTTCCAGGGCTTGGAAGTTGCTAATTTGAGCCAAGGGATCCTTCTATCCCTGGAATAACAGAGTCTCTTCTCAGGTAAAGCTGTTTGACCCGGAACAGCACTTGGCTTTCCTTAGGTGACGTCCTGTTCCCAGTTGCCCAGGAAGTAAAGGAAGAATTAAATGCTTCAACCAACCCAGGTTTGTGTTCACAGGAGCAGCTACAGGCCCAAACTATAATGGCTCCTAGTCCCAGCCTCAGTTGACTGCCTAGCCGTCCTCTGGATGTCCTGCCTGCAGAGAGCTGTGAAGATGGCCCTGGGGGCAACGTCCGAGAGCCATTCCAAAACTCAAAAGGGCAAAAGCATTTCTTAAGCTCTGGGAAAGAAGAAAGCCTTGGGAAAAGGCTTGGGCTGCCTCTTCCCTGGGGTGGAAGAGGGAGGGGAAAGAAAACGAGATTCTGTTAGCGCATTGTTTCTCAACCTTGGTGACGTTAAGATGTTTGGACTTCAACTCCCAGAATTCCCCAGCCAGCAAAGCTGGATGGGGAATTCTGGGAGTTGAAGTCCAAACATCTTAACATCACCAAGGTTTGAGAAACACTGTGTTAGTGGAACCTGAAGCTCTAGCCACCCTGTGGAATTACTTTCCTGATCTGGACAACCTCGTAGGGCTGACACAATGGCGTCCTCAAGCCAAGCAAGAGACCAGCCCGGGGAACGCTTTTCTGAGGCTGGGGGGCCTGTTTCTCTTACCTCAGCCTGGCGAAGCAGCTCCTGCAGCGCTGGGAGGTTGAGCTCCGTCAGCTGAACCCTCTGCATGCACATCTCAATGCTCCGCACTCTGGAGAGCAGCGCCATCAGCCTTTCATCATAGTTCAGGCAAAGCCATTTGCTAAATGGAGCCTGGAAGAGCAGGAGAGAAAGAGCAGGGCTCTTTGTACAGGAGGGACATGGACGGAGAAGCATCTCTTTTCCTCTTTTATACACTATTACTTCTTTTTAAAAATACCCCAGTTTCTTTTCTTCCAATCCTATTTTTTAAGTTAAAGTTCATTTTTCAAATCTCTAGCAAACATTCCTCTGGAATGCCCTCACCTTCTTAGATCCTTTCCCAAAAATGTTTACTGGTCCCCATCATATTGACAATATTCCAACATTGTATTAAACTAGTTTTTGGATTCGGCCATATCGAGTTCTGGCTAGCCTTTTAGCTGCATTATTGTTTGATTTAAATATTTTAGTGCAGCTGTTTTTATCTGGCATAAATGGCCTGCTTCTAAAATATTTTTTTAAAATATTTTAGAAGCAGGCCATTTATGCCAGATAATTTACAACACTGATTGACTGTATACAACTTTGTTAGCTGCCCTCAAGGAGGCAGCAAGTAAATACAGTTAAATAAATAATAAAATAAAGCAGCTATAAAGCCGCATAGTTCTCAGCTTGACATTTCAAGGAGAAGACTATGGGATTTGTTTCTGCAGTTTTCTTGGTGAGATTTCAGAAGTGGTTTGCCATTGCCTGTTTCCTAGGGCTGAAAGAGAGGGACTGGCTCGAGGTCATCCATTTGTGCTTAAGGTAGGTCTAGAACTCAGCGTTCCCCACTTTCAAGCCAGGTCCCTTCGCCTTTATACTAAAGTGGTTTTAGACAACTTTACTAGGTATCTATTTGTCTTCATAAATATTCTAGTTGTCTAGGGAACTCATGAGATATGCATGAGCAGCCATAAGATTTAAACTACCTACCTTGGTAGATGTGGAAGCATCTTGACATTCCTCTTCTGTATTTTCAACCATGCAGGAAGAATCATCAACATTCCCGATGTCTCTGATTTCTTCAGATTTCGGCTGCATGCATAACTTTTTAGAAGAATCCTTTTTGCTTTCTGGAAACTCCCTGTCTTGTAGCATTTGTCTCTCTGGTCCAATAATGTCACTTTCTTGCCACGTCTCTTCCACTTCTGAAGACATGGGCAGCTCTTTATGATTAACGTTCTCATCTTTTCCAGGTACTTCTTTGACCCCAGTTTCTTCTTGTATGAACGATGTCACAGAGGAGTAAGAACTTAACTTGTCCTCCAATTTTTTTCTGTTCTGAAGATCTTCTGATTTTGACTCAGAAGATCCAAAGTATTCTGTATACTTGGGTACCTGCTCTTCTGAGCTAAAAGATTCTTGCTTTTTTTTAAGTGATATTTGTTCTTCTATGGTACCTATCAAAGAATCTCTGTAAAGTCTTGCCTTTTGTACAGAAACCTCTTCTGGTGCATCTCTCTTTTGGGCAATATTCACTTTCCTATCATCTACAATGCTCTCTTCAACTCCAACATGCTGCTTCTCTTTTCTTCCTACCTGAGGGTCCTGACTTTTAACTTCACCTCGTTTAAGTGGGCTTGTTACCCCACCAAATGGGCTTTTCTGCAAGGATTCTGCAGTGCTAGGGATTAACTCCCCCTCGATCCTTCTTGTCATGGTGGTGTCCCTGGCATTTGATGAGGGAGCGCTCTGTTTCTTCACCTTTTTTGCTTTCTTCTTCTTAAGGATTTTTGAGTCAACACTTTCCAATATGCTGAGCTCATGAGCTTTTAATTCTGAACCTTGACTTGGTAGTTCCATTTTGGTATCCCTAAGCAATTTGTTATCAGCCTGCTTCTTGGACACAATCTTGGTAGAGCCTTGAAAATGTGTGTCACCGTCCTCTTCTTTCTCTGGCTGAATTACAGAACTGAGTTCTTGGCATGGCTGCCTCTCTGCAGACTCAACGTACGGGGTTCTATGAGCTATTTCAAGGCCAAGGGGGTCGCAAGCGCTTTCTTCTTTTGGCTCCTGGTCTCCATTAATGGTGCTACTGCCCACAGGGAAAGTTCCTTCCAGCATCTTTTCAGCCTCTTGATTACTTCTTGTTTGCCTGTCTAGTTCTCCTTTAAAAAGTTCTTTCTTCCTCAACTTATTTTTCTTTTTAGCATTTTTTTTCTGGGTCTTTACCCTCAGGTCTTCAACTGGGTCCAACATGAAGGCAAGCTCAGGTGCCACTTTGTTCTCCTCTAAAAACTGACCGAATGAGCTGTCCGCAATTGAGACAATAGAAGGGGAAGGGCGGATAGGTTCATCTCTCTCCATCTTCCCACCTGCTTTCAATGAAGCAATGCCAGCACTGGCAGGAGTATTGGGGTCCGTTGCTTCTGATGGCATCATCTGTTCTTCACTGCTCGGATATTTATGAATGGACAATGTTTCAGGCTTTGAGGCAGCATTTTGCAGCAACCTCTGGGGCTCAGGGCCTTTATGTTCTTCTAAACCATGTCCACATTTACTGGTGACTAGATCAGGTTCTTGAATTGCACTGGCTAATTTGGGGGTGATTAAGCCTTTTTCAGTGGCCTCTTTCAAGGTTACCCGCTTTCCACTCTCAGCACTAACAATCCCGCCAGTCAAAATCTGATTGATAGCAATGATTTTAGCTGTATCTTCATCCAGCGCTTCTTTTTCCAGAGCGGACGCCAATGACAGTCTTTGGCCAGTAGATGTTTCCAGGATGCCACCTGTGTCTGCCTGAGCCTGCAGCAACCTCAAAGCAAGCATGGGATCTACTTTGCCAAGTTTAACTGCCTGAGAACCCAGCAGTACATTCCCAGTCACCTCATCCCTTACGTCTTGAAAGGGAATAGCTTCTAAGTATCTATGCCCTGACTCAATGTCAATTTTGCTCTTTCTGACTAATTCTGAATATGGGACCAATCTACAGCTTCCTGGATAAAGAATAGCTTCCTTCATTTCAGAGGCGATTGCTGCTTGTTCCATAACTGGTTTGGATATTAATCCTTTCTTAACAGCTTCAGTCAATGTAATTTTCTGGCCAAAGCCAGGATCGAATATGCTTCCAGTTGAGGCTTCTATTTCTTGAACTTTTCTTTGGAAATCTGAACTGATTAATCCAAGGGATATGGCTTGAGGTAAGGACATGTTTTTGTACATTTCGGGATAAATGGAATGGTGTAGGCATATGTCTTCTGCCTTTTTGAGATCTTGGTAGAGGTTTTCATCAATCAATTCATGTTCCATAGCATCCTCTACGCAAAGCCTCATGCCAGTCTTGTGGTGAAGGATGCCTCCGCTGGCTATCTGCTTAGTTAGGAGTCTAAAGGCCTTTTCCTCACTCAGGTGTCCCTTTTTTACAGCCTGAATAATAGTCAGTGGTTCTTTAGTTTTAGGATCCAAGATACCTCCTATTTCAGCCTGCAGAGCAATGAGGTTTTCTTTAATTGTGTCTTCAGCATATTTGCCCTTATATGCTTTTTCCAGTTTCTTAAGATTTTCTTGCGTGGATTTGGGTATTAGGCCAAGGTTGGAAGCCAAAGTGACTGATATTTTTTTGCCACGCTTGAAATCAACAATTCCTCCGGTAACTATCTGTGCCTCCAGAATTCTGGTAGCAGTTTCTTGATCTAACAGCCCAAACTCAGAGGCCTCCTTGATGGAGTAAATGCTTTTGTTCCATGGGTCAATAATGCCACTTATGGCTTGATCTGAAGCTAATACCTTCTGGAGAAGGTTCTCATCCATCAATCCTGCACCGATTACTTCTTCAGTGGTTAATGACTCAGAGGTCTCTGCATCAAAGAAGCCGCTAAACATTTTCATCTCGCCCATCACTTTAATGGCCGTATGGCTGGACACAGCTCCACAGGCAATGGCCTCATCCAGGAGCATTTTCTTCCCTGTCTGCTCTTGAATTATGCCACCTTCTTGCAGCTGCATTAGCAGCACATTCAGAGTGCCGTCTTCTGCAGATAGTTTTGGCAATACAGAACCAGCCCTTTGATAGGCAGGAACTACACTTTCATGTGTGGCCAACTGCTGCCTTTTAATATGTCCATCTACAGGTTTTGCTTCTGCTTGATTAAAAAGGCAATCTGTTGATCCATTTTGCACTTTTCCTATGCTTGACCAGTTGGTAGCCTCTGGCCTCCTATCTACTCCTGCAAGAGTCACCTTTTCTAAAATGTGAGGTTTTTCCATCTTTTCCAAACTGTCAGCACTCAAATCTATTTGTCTGACATCACTTTTCCCTATTTCTCTTTCTTGCTCTTCCAATGTCATCTTTTCCTCTTCTGATAGTTGTTTTTCATGCTTGGCATCTTCCCACTTGACTTCTTTATTCCTAGTTTCCGTTTCAAAATTGGACTTGCGCTCTTGCAGATCCATATGACTCTCGTTCTGTATCAACATCAAACCTTGGTCCCTTCTGGGGTCATCTGTCTCACTTTTGAAGTCTTCTGCAAGATCAGCTTCCATTTCTTGTTCTTTCACATTCACAAATTCATGTATATCTCCACTTTCCAATTCAATTCTTTTGCTAGATAGAGAAATGTGGGGTTGCAGATTGTGTTCCTGCTTGTTTTCTGATGCAGATGAATTAAGTCTGGGTTTCCTTAAAATTATTTCATTGCAAGATCCAGTTTCTTCCATTGTGGCATTCCTGCCAACATCCTCACACCATTCTTGGGGTTGCATTTTACTAGCTTCTAAGAGGTCAATGCTAGAGCCATTTTCTTTGGGTGGCACAAGGGTTTTGGATAGGCTATTTAAGTCTCCATCCACCAGAAGCAACTTTTCACCATTGTGGATGTTTACGTAGCTGTGAGTCATCAAATAGAGCAACGTCCTTTCTTCACAGCTTCTTAAGGGAGCCTCGTTTTGTTCTCCACGATCTGCTGGTTGAGCAGGGGAAGAGCTTCTCCTTTGGAAGCTGCTTGAGGGGCCAGAAAGGGGCATCCCTGGAATGAAGTCGGGGAGGCAAGTTGATTTTAATGTCTTGGCAACCTCCTTA
Source organism: Myanophis thanlyinensis (assembly GCA_017656035.1). Lineage (NCBI taxonomy): Eukaryota > Metazoa > Chordata > Lepidosauria > Squamata > Homalopsidae > Myanophis > Myanophis thanlyinensis. Next base: position 8,894 of record JAEANM010016947.1, read on the forward strand.
CTTAGGATTCCACAATCGACAGCTTTCTTCCACGGAACGATTTCATTAGTCTCTGCTTTAAAAAGTGCTCTGATGTTTTGCCTGCCTCTTAAAATTTTATCAGCCAGCTCAGAAGTTAGGACACCTTGCTCCAGAGAATCCATCACAGGCACAATCTCTCCTGATTCAGGCCTCACAAGTCCTATAAATGAATGAAGGGATTCCAGGATCATCACTGCAAGCCTTGATGTCACCAAGCCTCCCTCTATCGCTTTGTGTAGTGAACATCTCTCTCCGGTAAGCGTATCTACGATGCCACCGGTCTGCAGTTGTCTGACCAGAAGATCACAAGCCAGTTTTTGTTTAATTAAATTAGGTCTTACAGCTTCCCCCACAGTAAACTGGCAATCACTTTTGGGATCCTCAAGGCCACCAGCAAAGAGAGGGGCTTCTAGTAATTCCATTGTCACTTCCTTTTCTACTAGTCCTTCATGGACTGCACAGAGGATGCTTGCTTCTTGGCCTGGCTCCAAGCTCACCGTCCCCCCTGGCACCTGTTTTATTGGGAGCAGTTTCAGTCCTGTCTCCTGGTGAGGGACACACCGCTGAATCAGATCATGGAAGCTAATTTTCTCAGCTGAATTTGGGTCAGTCAAAGCCTCACAAGATTTCAAGCAAGATACCAACTTCTCATGAAAATGATTGGTAATGATGCCTTTTTGAAGAGCACCTTCTAAACCAATTTGCTCGTGGCTGGAAGGATCTAGAAAGCTCCCAGTGAGAAGCTGTATTTGTGCTATTTTTAGCCCAGTACTTTCACTGATGATTCCATTTTCAATGGCAGCGACAACAGGATGAAACGGGCTACCTTTGAGTGGCAGGTTCTTGATCAGCTGGACAGCATCCTGCATTTCCTCCAAATGTTGGTAGATCTTGCCATTTGTTATGCCTGTCGTTAGGCCTTCTGCCAGCAAGAGCTTTTCACTGGCATTGGGAACCATCAGACCAGCTGTGATCACTTGGGCTTCCAAGAGGAGAAGGCCTGTTTCTTGGTCTAGGAGACCTTTTTGCATGGCGTCAAAAACAGAGAAGACTTCCATTGTGCCCAGATGTAGCACTCCAGCAATAGCCTCATTTCCCTGGGGCAGAGGAGCAGGGAGAGGAGAGAGAGAGAAAAAATATCAGAATCACAGTAACAGTGGACCTATAAATGCATCCCAGACCAAGATGTCTCAGTCATCTAAAGCATGGTGAATACTGAACTAGAGAGCAGGACTTAATTAGGTTGGTATTACGTTGTATGACATAACGTGGGAACAATTTTGACCTTGCACATTGTTTTCAGTTTGGAGCTCAATCTAGCCAGGCAGTACTGAGACATTTTGGGCACCCAGCAAGAGCAGCAAAGCAGCAGGAGCATCCTTGCAGCCACTTACCCCGTGGAAAAAGACAGAGAAAAGGAGAGAGAAGCATTCTAAGAACCACAGCCATGCACTCCTTGTAGTCCCCTTTATTCAACGGAGGAGACAGGAAGCACAGAAGGACCACAACACAGCTCACCCACGTGGGCCCAAGAAAAGGGAGCAGGAGAAATCATGCAGTTCCCCAAAGAGGCAACAGGTACCCCCTTTTGCTTTGCAGTCTCACAACATCCCTTTGGCTGGTTTGGGGGTGGCAGCCTAGAGGAAAGGATGCAACCAAATGCTTTCTACTATCCAAACATGACTTTCTTAAGTTCAAGACACGGCAGTTCTCCTAAAGTCTTTATGGCCCATCCTCACTTAACATGGAAAAATCTAAATTGCACGATGTTTGGAAGAAGTTAGTTTGAAGCGGTGGAAAGAGCTGGGCTAGAAACTGAAAGATCGTAAGATCTCGTCCTATCCCTCATGCTCAGCCCAACCCGCCTGACGGGTTTCTGGTAGTCATGGGGAAGAGGGAGCATTCTGTACTGTCTCTTGAGTTGTACGAAATGTTTTATTTGAATATGAGACACCCAATTCCAAGGGACAATGAAGCCGCATATTAAATACAGTAAATGAATACCTGTGGTTTGCCCTTGGAGGACCAAATCACCGGCTTACCATCAACCATCTCCTCCTGTCAGCACAAGTGTGCAGAAATGCTTTTCAATCACATGGGAACTGGGCCTGAATACAATTCTACAAAGTGATCCAAACGACAAAGCTGCGGTTTAGGCCGATAGCCTCCCCTCCCAGGACGACCTGCAATTGGTGCCTGTCATGGAAATGCTGCATTTTGCATTCTGTCTAGCAGGTCAGCGTTAACTGAAGAGGGGAAGAGAATCTGTGAATCTTTACATCTTGGATGTTTTGGACTACAGGTCCACAAATGAGAAAGCTGTGGAGCATTCTTTCCCAAGAGATTCTTCTGTTAACCGACCCCCTGTGGCCCTTCCCCTGCTCCCTGGGCCAAGCGAGGCAGGATGGCAGTTCAACTGCAAAGGCCTTCCAAGCCCACTACCACCACAGCCACAACTCCAGACATGCACAGTCGGATATTAAGACAAGAGGGAAAGAGAAGGAGAGGCGTCAAAAGGCTTCTTACTTACCCGAGTTGGGGGCTTTGCCGTGAGCAGTTAAAGACAGAGCCTTTAGGCAGCAGCTCAGCCGTATGGCGCACACAGTGTAAAAGCTGGGGTTAGCGTCCGGCATGCGACTGTTTGTTTTGCACAAAAGTAGAAAGAACACCCACACAGAGTCCAACCCACACAACTGCCCCACATTTGTAGAGTGGGAGGTTTTTGGTGCAAACTCCAGAAAGGTTAGTTTTTCAAAAACAACAACAGAAAATTGTAAACAAGGATGGTAGTTATTCTGAATAGTAAATAAACACAAAACAGAAAACAACAGGGACACATCATCATGCTCAATGCAGAGGCTTCTGCTAGTTTTGGTGTCTCGGATGTGCAGTTCTGTCTGCTCCACCCATTGCCTTAAATCTTGAACAATCCTTCTGTCCCCCAAGAATTGGAGGTTTTCCACAAGCAGAAATGTTTAAGAGGTTCCAGGCAACCATGAAGCACCCAAACCAAACTTCAGAACTTCATTCTTATTCTCATGGGAAACTGGAAAATGCCCTTTGGATTCCTCTCCCTCCCTCCCTCCATTTCCCCAGAACCAATGACAACGTGTTGCACACCAGGCATCCGGAATCATAAAGGGATGCTGATTCCTAATATATTGTTCCTAAGAGGGATCACAGTGGACAGGAAAAAATATGTAGGCTTTTCTAGGCCAGGACAAGAGAGAATTTGGCAAAGGAATCCCAAGGTCAGTGGTTACAACACTTGGCAGAAGAGCCTTCTGATGATTCTGTGACAAAACTAAGGGCATCTGCTGTGATTTAAAGCAGCCCCACTTTTTCTGCAGGGGGTCTGCCCAAGTATCCGTCTGGCTGGTTTGGTTTGCAATGCTTCAGAGCAGAGGGATCCTGCAAGCATTAAAAACACAATTCCACACAGATATACAGGTTGCATTGGACACATGAACATCACATTTATATACAATGATATACACATATATTCAGATAGGACTTGTGAACAAAGCAGTAACAAAGATGGGATGAATGCTCAGACAATTGGCCAAGAGTATATGAAAAGAGGGTACCAAGTAGCAGAAGGCTGCAGAAGAACAGGACTGAAGGAAGAAATATATTGAAATATATTTATGACACATTTATGATTGCAGAGCACCGTAGGCCTGGGAATTGGCCGTGTACAGAGTCTTTCCATGGGCCAACTGAGAGGAAACTGAAAGAAAATTCTTTCTCCTTGCTCTTTTGGGATTACAGGCATCAATCCTCTTTCAGCCAAGTTCTTAACCCTGCTTTGCAGGTCATCTGACTTATTTCTGTGACTTTCAGCTTTTGTTCTCCATTTCCTGAACAACCTCCCCTCGCCTCCCGTCCCCCTTCACTGCCTCTTCTACACAGGATCTGCGAAGGGCTCCTTGGGTAGCTCCCATAAGTTTTGGTCCCTCACTCAGGTGTCTATCAGCTTCTTTTCTTGCAGAAACAGACAAATTCAGGAGAGGGACTGGGAGTTAAAATGGAAGCAGACCTGGACATAAGCCGGACTTATTTTCAAAGGACAGATGGTGATCAGGTGAGCGGCCAACCTTGATAGGCCTTTCACAAGTATCTAAGAGAAACGTTACTGGAGGAAGCACAAAATGACACATCCTCTCTGAGAAAGAAAGAAAGAAAGAAAGAA
>JAEANM010016948.1:0-13106 GCA_017656035.1 Myanophis thanlyinensis
TGATTAATAAATAAATAAATAATAAATAAATATCATGATACATCTTTCATTATGTATCTCCACTTTTACCCTTGATGCTTACGTAACTCCTGATTATATACTTGCCTGAACAGAAATTATAGGTTTTCAACATTTGGCGAGATGAACTAAGAAAGGTACCTAGGCATAGGACATAATGCGAGCCAATAAATTTTTCAATTTGCTGGAGCAGGATGATCAGGATAGTATACAAAGGATAATAAGACAAATATATATTATAAAATGAAATATTAAGAGCTCAGCAAAAGCAGAAGAATTAATAGATATTGTAAAAGGATTGCATTGAGATCTATAGTTAAAGCTATCAGCAGTTTAAGATTTTGATATGGAAACGTCACGTTCTAAGAAATGAACCCTAATCTAGCCTAAGATCTGGGATTGTATGATCTCAGTTCTCTACAGCTTTCTCTTGAAATGGCTCATCTCCCTTTTTCCTTCTCATCTCTCTACTACTACTAATACTAAATGCCAAGAGCTGTCAATATGCTTTCTGTCTCCTCAACTCCGTGCCTTTGGTTCCTTGTTTTTAATTTCTCATTCCACAGATCTCTGATCCCCTCTTTTGGCTTCCTTGATTACAAAGCCTTTGCTATCTTCACAGGAACAATGGGAATTTATGCACAAAGGAAAGAAAAAAAAACATTGAAAACATACCTTTTTTGTTCAGGTTTCTATGGGAACTACTCACATATACCACATGCACAGACTAAAAACTCTAATGTATGCAAATTAACTCTTTAATTAGGGCTTTTTTTCATTCTCATGGGGTTGTGCCATAGCAATTTGATCATAAATTTCACGTTCTACACAATTATCTCTTTTTAGCCAAATATAAGTGGCTCAACCCATAGGGTGTGAGAGAGATGAGAAAGCAGAGAAGGTAGAACAAGCTTGTGGGAAGTCTTACAATATACTTAGTGTGTATCTAAACAATCATCCTATTCAATAGCAGCTGCAGTTGAAGCTGCATGCAAATTAGGGATGCTCTTGAACTTTGTCCATAGATAGCTACAAGTGGGGCAGGACACTTGTATTTACATGAAATGAAACCAACCCTTGAAAGAGAAAGCCGGATCCTTTCCATTTCTGCAGCCTGGCAGCAGTTCCCAAAACTATTATGCAGATTAATTAGAGGGAGTTCTTTTTTTTTTTTAAATAATTTTTTTATTTTTAGTTTTAAACAAATATACACACATACATACACAAACAAAACATAAAAGCTAAAAACCATCTTCCAATTGCAGTGGGTCAGCTGGTTACAATTTTTTGGGGCTATCTTTTCATAATCCTCATTTACAGTTTATATAAATTCTCACATTATCATTCTAATATATATTCATACATTATCAATCAGTGAATTTTTCTTTTGACTGAACTATTATTCCATCATTTTAGACATCTGCTAAGTTTTATATGAATAGTTACAGTATATTATTCCTTCAACCAATGGTTACCTATTTTTATATCATATTCTATATCATTCTTAGATTGTAAAACTTAACATGTTTCAATTACTGTATATTTCCATCTAACCATTGATAAAATAAATCCCAAATCTTATAAAATTGTCTATCTTCTTGTTCTCTAATTTAAAATGTCAATTTACTCATTTCAGCACAAGCCATATTTTTTTAAAAACTTCCTCCTGCATAGGTAATTTTCCACTTTTCCAATTCTTAGCAAATACAATTCTAGCCACTGTTAAAACATTTATGATCAAATATTTCAATTATTTATTATATATTTCCTGTATGATTCCCAATAAGAATATCTCTGGCTTAAAGTCAATATGCTGTTCTATCATCTTTTCCTAGAGGAAGCTCTTTCTCCTGATTGCTCTTCATGAAATGACATTGTATGCTTGAATGTGTGTAGTCCTTTGATCCTCAGAGCTCAGAAGGTATAGAGGTAACATCGCTCAGATTCGGGATGGGCTGGACTCCGACTGGGCCCCTCTGGGTGAGGGGTCGGGGGCGGTTCTTGGCAAGACCATCTGGGCTGAGTTTGACCTTGTGATCCCGGAGGAAGTGGACAGGTTGCTGGGTAGCCTTAATGCCACCACATGTCTATTAGACCCATGACCCTTCTGGTTGGTACTGGCCACCCAGGAGGTGACATGAGGTTGGTTCCAGGAGATTATTAACACCTCCTTGAGAGAGGGGTTCTTGCCAGCCCCCTTGAAAGAGTGGTGAGACCTCTCCTCAGGAAGCCGTCCCTGGATCCAACATTGCTGTGGAATTATCGGCCAGTCTCCAACCTTCGCTTTTTGGCGAAGATTGTTGAGACAGTGGTGGCACGGCAGCTTCCCCAGCACCTGGATGAAGCGATATATCTGGATCCTCTCCAATCGGGCTTCAGGTCTGGGTATAGCACAGAGACAGCTTTGGTCACATTGGTGAATGATCTCTGGAAGGCATGGGACAGGGGTTGTTCCTCTGTCCTGGTCTTATTAGATCTCTCAGCGGCTTTCGATACTATCAACCACAGTATCTTGTTGCAGCAAGTAAGGGTGTTAGGAATAAGAGGCAGCGTATTATGGTGGTTCTCCTCCTTCCTCTCTGACTGCTCACAATTTGTGTTGGCAGGGGGGCAGAGGTTGACCTCGAGGCCCTTGTTATGTGGGGTACCTCAGGGGTCGGTGCTCTCCCCCCTACTGTTTAACATCTATGTAAAGCCACTGGGTGAGATCATCCAGGATGAGGATTTCCATCAGTACGCTGATGATACCCGGCTGTACATTTCCACCCCAGGCCACCCCAACGAAGCCGTCGAAGTGATGAACCAGTGCCTGAAGGCCGTGTGGAGTTGGATGGGTCAAAATAGGCTCCAGCTCAACCCGGTCAAGACTGAGTGGCTGTGGTTTCCTGCGCCCAGATTCAGCCAGCTTGTTCCATCGCTGGCCATGGGAGGAAAGATCTTGACCTCCACAGAGGGGGCTCGCAATCTGGGTGTCCTCCTGGATGTACGGCTGTTGTTAGAAGATCAGATTGCAGCCGTCTCCAGGGGGGCTTTTTATCAGGTTCGAAGGATCTCCCAGTTGCGACCCTTTCTGGATCAGGGCGCTCTTCGCACAGTCACTTCTGCCCTCGTTATCTCTTGCCTAGACTATGGTAATGCTCTCTATATGGAGATCCCCTTGAAGAGCATCTGGAGACTGCAGCTAGTGCAGAATGCAGCCGCGCAAGTGATTCTGGGGGCTCCTTGGAGCTCCCATATTACACTCCCTCCTCCATGAGCTGCACTGGCTTCCTATGGCCTTCCGGGTGCGATTCAAGGTGTTGGTTCTCACCTTTAAAGTGCTTCATGGCTTGGGACCCGGGTACTTACGGGACCACCTGTTTCCACTGTCAGCCTCCTGCCGACCTGTGCGTTCCCACAAGGCGGGCCTCCTTGGGGTTCCATTGCCAGGACGATGTCATCTGGCAGCCCCAAGGGTTAGACCCTACTCTGTGGGGGCACCCTCCCTTTGGAATGAACTGCCCCTGGAGATCTGGACCATCACGGACCTATGGACCTTCCGGCATGCAGTAAAAACCTTTTTGTTCCAACAAGCCGGTCTGGCCTAGTACTGTCGGTTGGGGGTTTTAAATTGGTTTTAATTGGTTTTTATTTGGCTTATTGGCTGGTAATTTTAAATTGTTATTTTTAATATTTCCAAATTTGGGTTTTTAATTGGCCACTTTAATTTAGTTTTTTAACTGTATTTTGTTATATTGTACGTTTTTAAATGGCTGTGCACTGCCCTGAGTCCCTTGGGAGAGGGGGCGGTATAGAAATGTTGTTATTAAATTAAATTAAATTAAACATCTGCAAGAGCAGAATAGTTTGAATGGCTAGCAATTTTCCACCATCCTTTCAAAGTTAGAAAAAAAGTACACCAGGGTACTTTTGGCAAGAACAAAGGCACAGGGTTGTTGTTTTTTTTTGAAACAAGGGAAAGGCTGGTTCCTTGCCAAATCCCAGAAAAGCATATATATGGTATTTCAAATGCTACATCATCTTTGGCGGCAAAAGGGTACTACAAATAGGGTACTGTTTCATTGAATTTCTCCTTGGTTAGGAGAAATTTCCAGCTTTTTCTCATATATGTGGCTCACCATTAAAAATGGAAACAGGATTTAAGTAGTTTTCCTTCAGTATTTTGTGCTGCAGAGCTCCAAGACATTGTGGAGAGAAAAAGAAAAGCAATCACTATAATTAAATAAACCATACTTGCAATGAAATGGAATATAACACAGTAACATTTTTCTTTATTATGTTTATTTAAAGTATAAGAAAAAATAGTTTTGAAAATTTAAGACTTATTTTCATCTTATTTATTTATTTAGCATATGCATTTTCATCTTTTACTTCCAGAACAACCAGTTAAGGACTTCAGAAGCTTTCCATATCTCTGAATGAGTCGTTTGTGACTTCCTTCTTGATTAAAGTCACCAAACCATCAACTGAAAAGCATTTCTAACTTCTTCAAAACAATTGGAGATATGTGAAATTTCCCAATAATTTGTTTCCTGGGTCCTATCATCCATTGACCTTCATTTCCTAGCTTCTATGCAGTATCTCTGAAACATCTACATCCATTGAGTGGGAAAAAATGGAGGGGTGTCTAGGACAAGGTGCTACAGCCAACTCATCATGGCCATCTCGCTACAGTCATCTTGCCTCAGCCATCTCACTGTGGTAAACTCAACACGGGACAATTTGCTATGGGATAACTCACCACAGAACAATCCATGTGGATAACTCAACACAATAAATGTTATCCACAAATGTTTGTGTCAAAGAAGCAGTGGCAGATAATATTTATTGTGTTAAGTTATCCCACATGAATTGTCCTTGGCTGTGGTAAGTTGTCCTATTCTGAGTGGAGGCAAAGTCAAAGTGTATTTCATGAGTTGCAATGTCAACTCCTTTCCTTATGTTACTGTAGGTGACTTTGGGATACATGTAAAAAAGAATGGAGGATGGCTTTACATTATGACATCACAATGTATGTTTCATTATTTTGATGTCACCATGGCTATCTAGGCTATTACCCATGATCTATAGTCCAGGTTCTTTTAACAAACAGAGATCACAGGATCAATAAAGATATTAGAGTGTCTTGTCTTCACTTGTACCAAGAGTGTTCTCTTCTTCCATTATACCAAGAAATGTAAAGGGTTGTTTTTTGTGTGTCATTGCCTTTGCTTCCACTAGCCCTCACAATGGATGTCCTTGTTTCATTGAATTCCTAAGGGTATCTGAATTACATGCAACATAATATGGTGGCCTAGAGGTAAAGACTGTTGCCTACAACTCAGAAGGCTGAGAGTTTAATCCTGACCAGTGACTGATGTTTCTCTATCAGGACAAAGAAAAAGTATCTGCTGTGAACTCCACATAGGCATCAGGAACATCTGGCCAGTAAACGATCAGCTCCATTCAGTCACCCCAACCCCATCCAGAAGCAAAGGTTGTAAAAAGGAAAAAAAATGAATTAAATGCAAACCGACAACCATGGTTTTCTGATTTTGTTTAATGTGGCTTACTTAGATTTTAGACAAAGGTGTGATGCATATTAAAAAGAACAAATGAAAGGAATATCATATTAACATGATTTGGTTAACTGTAATTAACTATTAACTATAATATTAAGATATATGTACCCTAGATTCTTAAATAAATTGAAATCTGTATGCAATTTGAAATGATGCATTGGATTACAGCTACACACCATTTTCTCTAGAATAACTACATAATGTATACAGTAAATAAAATTAATGCCGGAGGCTGGAGGTTTACTTTTTAGCATGCTAGTTTCTCACTGAATTTAATTTAAACTTATTACTTTTAAAAACCAGAAAGTCCTTGTAAACATCAAGGGAGGTATTTGCAAGTCTCTTAGTGTCCATAAGCAGCAGGCTGGCAATCTTAAGTCTCAAAAGATGCCTGCAAATATACACAGCCACCATAAGTCTCTGGAGATGGTTCACTATCCCAGAACAACTCTACAGATGTAATCCATTAGGAAGCAGAAAAGGAATTATTGAGTTACTAGCTCTGTAACAAGATCAATCTCGTCTGAAAGGTATCTATGCAAACAATTGCAAAGCCAGTGCTACAAGCTGGAGAAAAAGGTGAACAACAGCTAGAGGACACTTGAATAAGGGATGAGTATTTAAGGTCAGAAACTGCTTAATGGAGCAGTTCTTGAAACAAGCCATCCCAGAATTAGTTAAGACTAAAATATCATTTGAATTATGCGTGTTTAATCTTGTTTGAGAAGACAAGAAGCCTTGTAACATGCCCAAGATTAACATGATGCAGTAGGAAGAATTTGGACGATCAAAACCTGTCCTTACGTAATCGACAGAACTTTATATTTTGAGTATATTCTTTTAGTTTCATACAAGAGAAGGGCAATCTTTAGGCTCCAAAGCTTAGAGGGCAACAATGCTATTCTTCCTTCCAAATCATTGTAAAAAGTGCAAATGTTATATACTCATGAGCCACTTTGCTCTCTGTAAAACTATCAGGTCATGCCAAAAATTCTGTAACACCATCATAGCCAGAGAGACCAATGCTGGTAGAGAACATATCCAGGTACTTACTACAGGTAGTTCTTATGTTCATTAGTTTAGCATCTGAAAAAAGTGACTGAAGATGGGTTCTCATACTTATGACAATTGTTGCATTCTCTTGGTCACTTAATCAAAATTCAGGGACTTGGTCACTGGCATGTATTTATGACTGTTGCAGTATTTCAGGGTCAGGTGATCACTATTTGTGACCTTTCCAGAGATCTTCCAAGAAGCAAAGACAATGGGATAAGGTGTATTCACTTAACAACAAGGGCAAAAATGGACATAAAATCAGGCCTGACTTATTTAACAACTGCATCATTTAGCAACAGAAGTTCCATTCCAGTTTTATTTCTGGACAGAGCCATACACTGAAACAGAATCATTCAGATTTCCTTCTCTTAACAATATCGTGAACTTCTCACAAACAAGCTCCATTAATTGTCTAATAACCGGATTAATTAAAGACACTGAAAGTAAACAGCAAGAATGTAATTTCCCCCTGATTGCCATGTAATAGCAGGGAAGATGACCTCATTTGCATATGCAAAAGTACCATTGACACAGGCAGCATGATCACCAATAACAATTTATGGAAGAAAAATGTTCTCCTGGGACACTGCGACCCCAACTCAATTTCTCTTCTGTCCCAGCTGTTGACAATTCCTTACCCTAGCTTTATCTCCAAGCCCATGTTTAATTAAAGAATGATAGTGTCATTATAGAAAAATAGCTATTTACTAGAAAAAACATTTATATCACTGGTGTGAAGGTTAATCAGCTCAAATAAAAATAGATAATACAAAAAACAAGTTTTCTACAAAATTGCAACTGCCATCTTCCATTGTTAGCTTGTTGTTGGTTGGAAAGTCTTACAGCTGACAGTGGCCTGAAAATAAATGAATCTCAACTTTTATTTGTGATAGTTATATACTACTGAACTGCACCTCAAATGCCTGGTGGTTTACAATATAACCAATGAAAACACCATACAGCTAATACAAAACATAAAATGAATAAACTATCCAGCTTATCCTAGCATCCTTTAAATCAGTGTTTCTCAACCTTGGTGACTTTAAGATGTTTGGACTTCAACTGCCAGAATTCATCCTGCCAGCTTTGCTTTGCTGGCTGGGGAATTCTGGGAGTTGAAGTCCAAACATCTTAAAGTTACCAAGGTTGAGAAACATTGCTTTAACTGATTGTTAGATTGTTAGTACTAGATTAGAGAAATGAGACGTGGTCTGATTAGAAGTAGAACAGTATCCTTGTTATCTATAATACTAACAATTAATACTAACACCTTTAATTGGCTAAAGGAGTCGTAGTGTCTATCATCATAATTATTTAGCCCAATGCTTAAGAGACTGAGTTCAGTTGTTATTTTCATGTCCCATAATTACTTGTTCTGAAAGAGTGTGTTAAAATGGGGGAACTTCATGGTTTGAGTGTCCTCTGAGCACTGCTTCTAGCTCTTTTTGCTCCCAACAAGCTATTGGATTCCCTATAATTTAGGTAGCCCATGATTATAACCAACTTGGCCAATATAGAGTAGTTAGCTGCCCATCTACCTGGAAGTTAGCATCACTGAATTCTAACACTATTTATTCTTGACTAGGTACTCTATAGAATTGTGCCAAGAATCTCTATGTCAGCATCAAGACAATGGTTATATGATCCAAGAAAAGAGTGGGTTTCTATACTATAATAATCCTTTGGTATATTCAGTTCTTCAACAGTATTAATGTCAGATCTGTATAGGATAAAACAACCTGTAAGTAACAAAAAATGCAATATGTATTACTTCCCCCATCTGACTGCTGTAGGAACCCAACATTGTTCTCTAGTTCCTGACCCTGAATTCTGATTGCCAGAAATGTTTAGATTTTAAACCAATAAATTGGCAATTCTGTGAACATTGATGAATAAACATCTGAACATTGGCAGAGTTATCTGTAGTATTTTTACCCCTTCATCAAAAAGTATGAGCAGCCATATCTTATGACTAGTGAACTTTCTCTGAATTAGCAGAGTCACCTATAATTAGCCATCTGCTACTGCTTAAACTACTTTGACAGATTATTCCAAACCAGAAGCCCAGTGTTAATTTCTGCCAAGGTTAGACTAGCTTGTGTAGTAAATAAGCTCAGCCAGACTGGGCTCGGGCTAGTAAAATTATGTAACACCTTGACAATATACAAGATTTATATTTTTTACTCTTTAAGTTAGAATATTTTAATTTTTTCTTTTCAGTGAAAATAGAAGTTTTCTATTCACACATAACAGAAATTTATAAACCAATCATGGTTTAATATATGTGAACGACCCAATGGCTATATCAATAAAAAATGAACAAATCCCTGAAGTTTTCTTGGCAAAAGTTTTGGAAGTGGTTTGCATTTGTCGCCTTTCTAGGGCAAGAAAGAGCAATAGGATCAAGATAACACAGCTGGATTTGTACCTTGGACTACAACTTCCAGACTCCTGGTTTCCAATTGCTGAAATCTTGGTGCTCTTTGACCTTGGTTATTTGGTTGCAGACATTTCATTACCTGATTAGGTAACATCATAAGTACTTTTGCTTTTGGTGAAATGGGCAGCTATAAACATTTGATAAACAAACAAGCTCAGATATCATCATTTTAACTTATGCAGTTAAAATCTAAGCTACATATATTTTTTTCTATTACATGCCATTAACTCCTTATGCCAAATGCTGCAAGCTTACATAGTCAGATGCTACCAAGCAGTGGTGGAATTCAATCGGTTTTACTACCAGTTCAATGCCTCTGCAGTTCGGTAGAACTAGTGCCTTCAGACTGAATTTCACCACTGCTACCAAGCATGTTGAGTCTTTTCTTCTCCACCTTCCTTCTCTTCTCTGGCCAAAAATCCTTGTTCCACTTTCACCATAGTATCTGTCTTCACCTAAACTATGCATGTGAAAAATGCCCACTTTTTCCCATGTGTATATATGTGTATAAACCTTTAAACTTCTTCCCTATACAGTTACCAGGAGCTTAACCTTACAATTAAAATAGCTGCTCTATTTGCTTGGTGAGAAGCCTTATATTTTTTTCAGCCTTATTTATAATCTGTCACTTTTCTATCTTCTTAAGGAGTCTTGCAATGTATTTGATCTCTCATTTTATTTTTATGCTTTCTCATCTGTAACCAAACTGTTTTTATGATCTGTTCAGGTACATCCTTTACTGAAATCACCTTTTTAAAAATACATTCTTCAACTTTCTTTTACAGAAGTGAATATATTCTATTCTCCATAGACTGTTAAATCTGTGTTTACTTTAAAGTTTAAACTGTACCAGAGTAAATGAATATCAAGGGATATTTTGATCCTCCTGCATGCCATTAGTCCAAGTAATAAATTATGGTCTACAGTCATTAGTTATAATCTCATTTTTTGGACTTTAGGAATTCATACATATTAAAAATTTAATAACTTTTACAGTATATCCTGACAGAATCCATGATTTGGAAGGCCCTGGTTTATTGCATTGAGTTGTGACCTTTATTTTTCTAGGATTAGACACTGATGCTTTTGTATTGGCTGGATGTACACAGAAAAGTTCTGCCTCAGAACAATCCTTGGCAGCCATATTATTTTATTTTAACAGCCATTTCACTTTGAACTGAAAATGGCTATACAAAAGCTATCCTTCATGTGTCAAACTGAGCTCCAATTAGCTTTTTCAGGGAAACACTTTTTTTTCCTTAGAACTTTCAATGTAATGGACATTGAATTTAGAGTGCTCTTAGCAAATTTCATAGAGCACTGATTGTTGCCTGGACTATCACAGGCAACAAGGGAACAAGGCACTGGCCTGGTATGATAAAAGTGTGCTTTGCCTTTGGCTCAGTCATAAGAATAAATTTCAAGTTTGATCAATGGAACCAAAATCTAGTTGCTCTCCTTAGTCCTGGAAAAATGAGCCAACCAAAGATTAGCTATAAAAATGTTTCCAGTCCACTGACCTCACAAACCTTTGACCAATTTCTTGGTAGAATAAAAACCTTAGGAATATAAATGTGATTGAGAGGAGGGAAGAATCCAAGTCTCAAAAGCCAAGTTGCCTTAATTCTGAGAATGTAGACTTATATGTTTGCAATCCACACTTCCATTTCCATGAGCTATCTCATTTTTAATACATAAACCTCCTCTGCAATCCTATGCTTATCCAGGTTTTTTTTTCCCCCAAGCTCACTAACCATTTCTTGTCTTTTTCCTTCTCCTTGGATCAAGCTACTAGAAAAGATGTTTGATGTGAAACAACAAAAACTATTGTGTGTGAAGATCAGGAAGAATCCTAACAGAGAATTTATATTTCACCAATATTTGCACCAACCATGTACATGTGTTCGAAGAGGACCAAAGCATTTTTCTGGAAGAAGGGGTATTTTGGTTCATACCTAGAAGCCCAAGGGAACTGACCATTCTGTAACAACACAGGGAAACCAGCTGTGGCGTGATAGGAATTTTCTCCATGGATTAATTTTTCTCAAAGTAGCTGAAGGGTCATTGCACTTCATCTTCTTCTGCAATGTGTTCCGGAGTATGCACTTTAATAAGGACTCAATGTGTATATTACTCACTCTTGACAAGCACCTATTCAGTGGCATTTGTACACTAGCAAAAGATAGGATGGGAACAATGATCCACCAACAAAGAACAGGACTGTAATAAACAGTCCTGAGATGAGATGGCCCATTTTTTTCCACAGTAACGTGACAATATATATACCATATGTCACACTATTCTCATTTCTGCTGACTTCATTATCTAATCGAAGGATTAGAACTGGTGACAGTGAAAAAAAAACTTTCATCCCTAAGGTCCCTAAGTCTTTATGTTAGGGATATGCAAAATGTTAGTATTCACTTTTATAAAAATGATATTATGTGACCACATTTCACGTTTATCCATAGAAGTGCATGCAAGTTGTTTTTTTTTTTAAAAACCCATAGCTCATTTCTATTATTGCGCATCATCCCAATCCACTGAAAAGTAAAATGTTGCTGAAATGTTATTTTGATAAAGGCACTCCTGTGCATCTTATCTTTATATATGGTTGGTGAAAATGGTTTAATAGTCCATGTTTCATTTTTAAAAGCACCACTTTGCTTGCTCTTATGCAATGCCAATTATTGCTTTTCTCAGGCCTTTGAGAGGAAGAGCAGTGGAGATAATACTACATATAACAGTGACATCTAGGTATCACTCATTTTTTGAAATTATTAGATGACTCAATAATTTTCACTCAAGCCAGTAACCTTGACTTGAACATTCATCAGTTAAAATATCATGCCAATAGCTATTTAAGTATTTATGTATTTTTTTAAAAAGCCCTCTTTTATCGGTGACTGAGTTCAATTGAGAACAAAATTGCATGACATAGAATATGGAGAAACTTCAAATGAATATTCTAATGAATATTTTAATCCAGGCCTCTCAAAGTTTCAAAAAGGTTCTGGGTCATTATATTCCCTATTATTTCTCTGTTCGTTTTAATTTCTCATAAAATCCCAACAGCTAACTATTGTTCATCCATGTCTTCTTATCTAGAAGTCAATTCAACTGAATTCAATGGTACTTCTGCATAGACAAGATGGTACAATTATCTCTCTTTTAAAGCTCTGGCCAATTTGATATTACACATTGAACACTAACTATTAAGAATAAATTGAAGTTACTCTCATTTTCAGAAGTTCATTGGGTGGTGCTGAAGTAACTTTGCAACACTTTTCTGGCCATACTTGAAAAATGTTCACTTCCTACCTTACGTTGGTCCTTTTTTGCACTCATATTCTCAGTTTGTATTTTGTTAAATTTATTTGCTGCCTATCTCATTGTGGCACTACTCTAGATGGCTTTCAACAATAAAAAGGAAGAAATGAAAAGTGTGCAATAAGTAAAATAATAGAATAATAAAATAAACAATAAAAAAGAACATGAGAATACATCAATATGATAACAAAAAGATGGATGGGTGGAGAGCAATGTGCAAGAGGGGGAGATGGGTTCAGCCATCAATCCAGTCTCTGATATTTGCCTGTGATATTTCAATTTGGATATCGGGGATGATTTGTGTGATGATACGTTACTCACTTTATTTCAGGTTAAAGAAATCTTCATGCGATCAGATTTGATTGGCGTTCAGTGAATGCATTGTTATTTATTCAGGAAGAAGAATAAAGCAATAGCCAGAAGGAGGGAAATGATACAAAAGCAATTTACTTGGGGGAAATAATCTAATGTACAGAATTTTAAAAATGTGAATAGTATCATGCTATGGGGCATTTGGGGAAGTGGGAATTGTCCAGGATATTTTCTCTTCTAATATCAGCATTACCGAGACCTGGGTGGGCCCAGAGGGGGGTGCCCCTCTGGTTGAATTGTGTCCACCCGGGTTTTTTCATCAGCCATGGGCCCAAGGGAGGGGTGGTGGGGTTGCGGTTGTTATCAAGGAGGACCTTTGTCCTAGGGAA
>JAEANM010016949.1:0-13106 GCA_017656035.1 Myanophis thanlyinensis
CTGGCTGAGGGATTCTGGGAGTTGAAGTCCACAAGTCACAAAATGGCCAAGTTTGCCCACCCCTGGTATAGGGTCTCCTGCTTGAGTAGGGAATTAGACTAGAAGACCTCCAAGGTGCCTTCCAACTGTATTTTGAATAAAGTTCAACTGCTGACATATGGGAATGATTCCTATTTGAAATCTAACGTCAGGTGAGTGAAAAGTGGAATTATACATTCTGAGTGCCAAAAAAACCATTGTGTTTTTCTGCAGCACCGACACAAGAATCAATAAATACTGATTGAAAGTTCAGTTCTGAGCTTTTCAATTAATGCACAGTTCACATGAAGCTAAACCTTTTCTTAAAGATGGATTTAGTATCAGTATGACTCCTGGATTGGTAAATGAATGTAATGGCTACACATTTGTCTACCTGTATTAAATGGAAGATATTACCCTGGCCATGTCTATCTGCCATTTAAAGTCATATTTTAGCATAACATTTTAAAAGGTTATTAATTCAAAAAATAATGGCTGCTTACTCCTTAAGATCTCACATGTGACTTTGACTGATTGTTTAATGTTCGGGTTCCACATTATCTGCTGGTATCCTGTACACATTGCTATTCCTGAATGGCAGAAAAACCGCAGTAAACCTTGGACATGCAGATTTCTTCCTCTCTTCTCCAATTACCAGAAGGAAATTAACAGATATTTTTTTCCCCTTTCAGTTTAGTCAATCATGATGTCAACTGGATCTGGAATTGTAACTAATGCTAATCATTTGGAATTTCTTTAAAATCACTTGTGGTTAATATTAATCCTTTTTTGTTGCACCAAACAAACCTATTCCATTTACTGTAATTACAACATGTGGTAAAACTTCTGAAGTCTTAGTTCTGTCCATGCAGGTAATAAAAAGAACATAGAGCACATCCTAATAGCTTGCTGAAATGTATTGTACTGTACTCAAGTGTGCTACACTAAGCTGTTGTTTAAACACCCTTTACAATTTTATAAATAACTGTAGGTGGTAAAATTTAATTACAAGATCCGGTGTGAGATATTGTGTAATAATTAGTAGAACCAGCTGGTGAAGTGTAATAATAGTGAGACATAATTCCTAAATGTTGAAGGCAATTAGGCTATGGTTTATATTCTTCACATGGTCCACCCTTACCATTAACATTCTCTTTCCGATCAAACAAGCAGAAATAAAACAACTTTCATGAATAGCACCTGATTTTATACTGATAAAAATATACAGAGAGATAAAAAGTATAAGAATAAAACTGATTGCATTAAGCCATGTTTTATGAATATTTTATCAACTTCATAAAACATGATAAACCATGAACAATTGAAATGATAGTGGCTATGTTCCCTACGGCATACTAAGATTTCATTTCCCAGACTTGGGAATTCTGGGAATTGTAGTCGGAAATGTAGGAAGGTGCTAGGTTGGGGATTGAAATGTTAAGAGAACCCAAATAAACTAATTTTTTTGCTTAGTGTAACTTGTGGAATCATCAATTGTCATTCTGAAAAATTACTCTATAGTGAATTAGCATTTTAAATAGTTTCACTTTTATCTGCAGTGTGCTACTCAAGAAATATGACTGCCTTTTAAAATGTTAAAAGCCCCTTTCCTTCCTAAAAGCTATGTGTGTATGAGTGTGCATTTTGAGTCACATAACTGGGTTAGTGATTACTCTAATTAAAAAGTAGCTTGTGTTTAATTAAATAGATTTTCATTAATTTAAGCTTTACAAATGTCTGTAAAGTCTGATTACTTTGTTAGAAATATGCTTAAATGGACTTAATTACATTTTATCAACCAGATTAATATCACTGTAACAGTTTAAAACAACCCAGGTCATACAGTATAACTATGGCTTGAATTGATTTCAGTGAATCCAGTATTTAGCATATCCCTGCATACACCGGATAAAAGTAATTGCTTGTACTGCTGTTTGTTTTCATTTTGTTCTCAGCAATTAAGCTTTTAATTTTTTTCCAGAAGGAAATAAAGAAGAATAAATAATGTGGGAGACTGGCAGACCTGCTAATGGGGTCTATGACTCTTCCTGAAGCTTTGGGACAATCCTCATGTCTTTTGTGATACTCAATATTTGAGTAGGCTAAAACACTAAGCCAAATAGAAGTTAGGGCTGCAGAAGGATCAGGAGTTGAAGGGAAAGAGATGATTAGAATCATGGCAGACATGTGCATAGCACTTTTAAAAATATCTTCAAACCAGAGACATCAATGCTGTTGCTTTAAGGTATACTTGACAGATGCAGACCTCAAATCAGCTTTTCAACTTCCATTTAAGATTTTTACAGATTAGGCTGTGGCTGTTCTGATGCCTTAATATTCTTCCCTGCCAGTAGTAACTCTCCTAAACAGTTACCTTTTTCAGAAACTGGCAAAGAAAGACACAGGAAAAGAGAAGCTAAAGACCAAGTGATGTGCAGAGGAAGAAACATGGGGAAACAGGGAAACTGCCCTTAGGGATCTACATTCAGGAATGTAAATTCCAACTCCTCAGATTCCCAAGTCCACCCTGAAAGAAATTGTAAAAGTTGAATTCCAGTTCAACCTCATTTATTTTTTATTAAACTTTACTAAATCTTGCATTCCTTCAAAATATCCTGAATATGATTACTGTATATGCTTTGTATATGATCACTGGCTATCATCAATTTTTCCTGGAAAGATTGATTCTTTCATTGGAAGAATGGCTACCCAGATTACGGGGATCTTTTCAATATTTAGAATAACTACACACCTTAAAAGTAAATTTGATGTAGAATTGAAAAACCAAAGTTTGAGATTTTGATATATATTTTAACTTCATGAAATATTCTAATTAACACATTTTCAGTACTGATTCAATTTGTTATAGATTATAATTTCAGTCTAGTTTTCTATGTTGACTCTAGTTCATAATATGTATTCTGAATTTAAAGGTTGACAGTAATTCCTATTTTTTTCAAAAGACATGAACTATCCTATAAATCTTAACTTAATAAATTATACATTGTAAAACCATATTTTGCACTATATTTTAGATTCCTTGTTTATTTGTATTTTACTGCATATGGTTTTTACCGTACTTGTTTTTTTTAATCTTTCTTTGTAGTTTCTCTAAAATGTCTAATAAAAAAAGCTCCCAAGTATACCTATATATAGGCAATAGATGCTTTTCTCCCAAATAAATGGCCTTCTTATGGGAAACAGTAATGAGATGAACTTTTGTCACATCACTGTGACCAACAGTGGCAAAAGTTCTAGTCCAGCTCTTGATATATCGGATATAATTTTCATTCTGATAGGTTTCATGAAGAAAATATGTTAATTAGTATAATGTATGATATCTTCTCCTGGCTACAGTAATATGTTGCAGCAAGAGGGAACATTGGTGACTCTTGCCTGAATAAGCAGAGTTGTCCGTTAGCACTTCAATGGGCAACTACCAAGAAATATAGTCTAATTGGAAAAATCAAACCAAGAGAAGAAACTGTTTGCCAGGAAAATTACATTACATGCATAAAGCCAATAAACATTTCATTTGTCTCAAAGGAGATTTCTTTTTCATCCAGCAAAGCACTATCACTTCAGTCCTAAAGTTATTTTTTTTTTTTAAACCAATATGATATTTCTGTGTTTAGGAGCAGACAATCTTTTTTATCAGAAGCACATCTGGAATTATGAAAGGTCATGGGCACTCTCACAAAATGGCTACCATGAGAAATTTATACATTGTTATACTGTTTCATACATAGTTGCCATAGTGAGCCTGATCAATCACAGAAAGCATGATCAGTCACATTAACAGAAAGCAAACTATGTGGGTTGAATTGAAAGGAATATTTCACATGGTTCTACTAACACCCTAAAAACTCTGACATGTTCTTTCAAATCTGCTTCTTTGCTTCAGTTGGTGGGAAACAACTGTTAAAAAAGGTCATTATTAATTAAATAAACCTTCAGTACTCTTTAATCAGTGTTCCATAATTGAATTTTTGGCTGCTGAAAAAGTTCCTCCAATTGAAATTTGTCACTGAATGCATGTTATTTATAATGATAACTGTATTGACTGTACTGTGTATTACTGGTCCCCAAAATGCAAGAAGATAAACCAAGAAGAGCAATTTCATGTGATTAAGAAAAAAAGGAAACAACCTGTGATATTAATCTTTAAATTTCACATAACTAAGTCTGATTAAGGATATTCAACATATCACTTAAAGAGAATGATTGTCCATCTTGCCATTTCACAGAAAAGTATGGGTCACAAAACTGATGTGTTTCAGTGTTAGAAAGTTAGTAACAAGATGTGTTTTTTGCATGCCAACCATAGAGGTAGAAGTTTCAAAATTGAAATTTGCCAGCAATTACTGTCATGCTGTGATAAGGAAGGTGAAGAATTTCTTCAAAGTATTGTGACAGCCATTTAAACAGAGGCTCATTATTATGTCCCAGAAATGAAGCTTCAGCCCATGAAATATAATCACAAAGCTTTCTCTGGAAGTGGAATGGAGAAATTAAAACCCAAGAAAATTCATGGTCATAGTCTTTTGAGGATGCAGATGTATAATTCACATGGATTTTCTTGAACCTAGCACCACTTATCAACTCAGTGCTGTACTTCAACACACAAAACTTTGATATGATTGAGAAGAACTCAAATTTGGAAGTATAAGGAGGAAATTTTTTTGCAATATGATAATGCTAGGTCACACACTTTAACAAATCACCCAGAAGACCATTTCAGTTGCAAAGTGATGTCATTGTGTTATTCTCATCCACCAAATGGTTCAGACTTGACATTATGCAACTTCTACATTTTCCAAAATTGAAGGAATACCTTTGCAAACATCAGCTGGATTCAAATGAAGGAGTGGAAAAGACAATTAGGACTTAGTTGAAGAAAGTTTTTTTGTTATGGTTTTAAGAACATTGTCCATTGTTAGCAGAATCAAGTAGAGAATGGTGATGATTATGTGGAGAAGTACTGTAAATACTGGCAACAAGAAAGCTTGTTCTGAGGATTATTTTCTTGTTTCATTTATTCAGGTATTCCCATTTAAACTAAAGTTATAGAGCTGGAGCCATTACTTTTCATTCAACCTTTGTAGGTTGCTACTTATTTATAAGGTTATGGAACCTAAAGTATTTCTGCAAATAAATGGTTTTTTGGTATTTTGGAGCATAGTGGTTATAAATTATTATTTTATTAAAATATGCATTTAAAACTTAGGCAGGGAAATTGCGGGTGATCAAGAGTGAAGGCATGTGGGTTTTGCCTGCACGAGATTGATTATCTATTAATTATGATTATCTGTAAAACTTCATGGATTATAATAAATAGATACTTTTCAAAAATCTGTTTTCCTTCAATAACTGCCTGTAATTACCATTCCCCATATTTTGTTAGGAATGGAGCTCCATGAAGAACTACATAACTTAGGAACAAAGGAAGGCTTGAAAGGAAGAAAACTCAGCAAAGCAATTGAGAGTTTTGCGTGGAATATCACTGTGCTGAAGGTAAATGTAAACTGAATTGTTTTCCTTCTGTAAAAAGTCTGTTTTGGCTATGTGAGATACTGATACAGTATTTTTTCCCCCCTGCAAACAAATAAGGAGTACTACGTGGATAACAAGAACATGTTTACAGATAACAACCTTCTAAAGTAATTCTTAGTCAAATAAAAATTTATTGGCTTGGGTATAGTACAGTTCGTATCAGAATCAGTTGTTTTACTTCTATGGATACCAAGGAGTAGGTTTCTGGATTTTTTGTGCAACAAAATTACTTGAGAGACTCGCTTCTTCTCCTAGATGTACCATGCAGTACTTAGGAAATGATCTTCTTTGTTGCTAAAGACATCCACAGTGCTTTCATGCCACCACTAGCTATGGCTCACGCAAGCAGACAAAAACTTTGTAATTGTTGAAAACAGCTTCTTTGAGGAATGTGTTGTTCAGTGTGTTTCTCTCCTGCCTTTCTATTTCTATCAGGCGATTCTAAGTAAGCATTGCTTTTTGGTGTTCTTTCCAGAAAAGAAAGCTTGATTGGGACTATTAGACCACGTAACGTCCATGCACTTTGTGACATAACCTGCTAAAGTTTTGCCCTTTGAAGCCTTTTATTTTGGCTCTTCCATTTGGTGTGCAACCAATAGGAAACCACAGCAGAAATATTATTTCAACCCATGTAGTCTTCAGATATAATAGTATTATCACAGCACTGAATGCAGATGGACTCACTAAATCTAAAATATTGTGCGAGAAAAAAAGAAACTTTATTGACAAGGCATTGGCATCACCCCACTATCCGTAGAAAAAGGAATACTTCCCTGTCATGGGTATATTTCTGAACTCCCCTCTAGGTAGGGGAGGATCACTTTCAGATAAGACAAAAATGTTTTATACAGCTCACTTTTTCTATCTGGTTCTTACTATTATTAAATACTTTGCTGAATGTGGACAAAATTACTTGATTATATTGCAAGTTATTATTGCCCAATTTTTATTAGAATTGAGGTGGGGGAAATATGCTGTTGTAGATGATTTGTGTGCTCTGTCTAGCATTCATTAGAAAGAATAGAGCTCAAAACGGCAATATGTTTTCCTAATATCCAAGCGAGAGTCAGATTTTCTGTTTTTGATCATACAGTATACAGACTATCTCCTTTAAATATCCAGTTACCTCAATGGAGTGATATGCTTTCTGAGGAGAAAAAAAATAATCAGATTTGTTTCAGAGTAAGTATGCATATGATTGCACCATAATTAGTTATTGTTTTCCCCATTCATCTTCTGGATTCAAAACAGTTTCTGGGGAAAAAAGATTAGGAAATGACTTTTCTTGGGAATCAAATTCTTCCAGAAGAGGAATTTTTTTTCAAAGAACCACTTGCTCATCCTGACAGTTTCTGGGAAGCTCTATACACTGGAACCTCTGGTCACGAATGCTTCTGACCACAACCAAATCAGGTGCTGTCCAAAAATTTCACAAACTGTTTGCATATGGTCATGAACAAATACTCGGGTGGTGATCAAACATGCCGTGGCCGATTTTCCCTTCCACGCCTTTTTTTTTGTACGTGCATGCGCAGTCAGTCTCACTTCTGGTCATGACCAAATCGGACTGAAGTTCTGGAACAAATTACAGTCATGACTGGAGGTTCCACTGTATTGGGGAAGGAGGGATACAGTACATGCATGCACGTATCTCTTAATATCATACAACATTTCCCCTCGTTATTTCTGCAAACGCATTTATATCTGCCAGTATACTTTTCAACCATTGTCCTATTCACTCTTTCACACTTGTCTACATGTTTTCCTATTCATAAATACCTTTTCACATCCACATGGCCTCCATATTCTCATCCCTGAAAAGAAAGAACCTAATTTCTTAGAGATAGAGATCAAATATGAAGATGAAAGCAGTAAGGTAGATTTTGAGGAGCTGCTGGTGAGTGGGAAGATGCACTGTGATCTGTTAGACACCGTGAGCCAGAGGTTCCCCATACCAGAATAAATATTTAGAGATAATTCTGTGAGAACCTACTCACTCTAAGATAGAATGATATGCTAGGTAGAATATTTCTGTAACATGTTTAAAAAAACCAACAATAACAGTGACAAAGTAGTATTTTATTTATTTCCAGAAATGTGTAATAAAATGCTAGGCTTATAGGGGGTCCAAGAAAAAGAAGTGTCCAGGTTGCATTGCAAAAATGCCACCATAAGGGATTTGTGTGTCACAGTGAAGACAACAGAGTGAGCAGAGCTGAATGTGACCTTCCAAATCATTTTCTGTGATTTACCACAGATACTTTGTAGGTGCTAAGGACACTGAATAACAAGGCCAGGCTGCTAAGCCCCATATAGGCAAACAGTTTAAGGCATGGAAAGTGTTATACTTCCTATATCATGGAATATCATGGTGGAAGCAGCACTGAAACTCATGTCAGCTCAACTTGTGCATTTCCCAGTAACATGACAGAAGAGTGCTACCTACGTATATTCCACAGTTTTTGGGGCATAAGGTGAGACTTACTAGGAAAGGCATTCCAGGATATTGTACAGCCGGAGGGAAAAACAGAGGTTTACTAACAGAAGGGCTACTTGTAGCCAGACTAAACAAGGGTCTCTCCATAATAAAGCAAACAAGTTAAATCTCTTCTGAGTGAAGGCAAGAAAGATTGTGCCAGGTAGACAGAGGAAAGCAAAAAAAAAAAAAAGACATGAAGAATAATCTCTCTGCTCGGCTAAGAAAAAGAAGAAATAGAAAAGGAAGATTTTCATAGCTCTATAGATTGAGATTCATAGATTATATTCTCTTAGATATGATCTTGAAGAAATATTACATTTCAGCTCAGTAATAGAACCAAATATTGATGAAATGAAATGAAACAAAAATGTTAATGAAAAATGCTTCCACCTAAGTCATCAAATGCTCTTTTGCAACTGTGTTTTTTTGCATGTAACTGTTTTTTTTTTAAAATATATTTTTTTATTTTCAAACAAACATACATACAAACAAAACATAAAAACATAAAACCATCTTCCAGTTATAGTGCGTCCATTGGTTACAAATTATTTATACTATATTATATATTTATATACCGCCCCGAGTCCTTGTGGAGATGGGGCGGTATATAAATACAATAAATAAATATTATCTTTTCATAGTCCTCACTTACAGTTTATATAAACAGATGTATAAAAGGATGGAATAATAGTTTAGTTAAAAGAACAATTAACTGGTTGATAATGTATGAATATACGCATGTAACTGTTTTTGTTGGCCCCTTCGGCAGCCAAATCAGATGAGGAGGTGGCATGGGAGTCAGGGCCAGCATCAAGACAATCTGAGAACTCCGAGGGGGAAGAGGGAATGGAGCTGTCAGAGATAGAGACAGAGCGTGGGCTTTGGGTTTAGCCTTCAGATGGACAGTCACAGTTCCCAAGTCTGGAAGTGATTAATGAGGAAGAGGAGGAACAGCTGGGTTCAGTGCCTGACGCATGGGTACATACAGGCAGAGAAGAGGAGAGCAGTGGAAATATTTCAGCTGATCCTTGGGATGGAAGAGTCACTACTGCTAGTGAAGCCGCACCCTAGTTCTGGGTATAAAAGGCAGGGGACAGAGATGACTAAGTATGGCAGACAACTATTCATCTCCCTGCCGGTCCACCACTGATAGCCTGCACTTCTGAATCCTGTCTGCATTCTTCTTGGAATCTGCAATTTCCAAGTCCTAATGTGGTAGTTGTCATGATTTGCATTTGGTGGACAATATATTCTCATTCAAATTTAAATCCAGTTTAATAAATCATTCATTAGAAATGTCAGAATCTTTGGGTGATTACCACTGAGCGCTGAGAATCATTGACACAGCAAATAACAAATTGCTTATTCATTGCAATGGGCATCTTTTCTTAAAAAATGGTGGAGGTCTATTTCAAGCCACACCTGCACAACCTTGACTGTCTATTAGTGTCCCGTTGAACTAGTTTGTGGTTTCCAAGATGACAAGTGAATTTTGGAATTGTAAGCCGAAGAATTTGAAAGGGGAATAGAGTTGTGCCTGAGGTTTGTTTTATCCAGTCCTGAGGCTAAGTTCAAATCTCTTCTGCAAATATTCAAGATCAGGCTAAGCTAAGAATAATCATTCCACTGCTGAGCCAATGAGAATAGAGAGAAGGAGTGAGAAAAAGAGAGAATGGAATCTTGAAAGTGTAAGAGGTGTGAGAAAGCAAGTTGTTGCTAATGATTAGCTTTAACTCTTTGTAGATTATCCTGGACGGAATGTTGCCTTCAACAAAAAATAGAGTCCAAGCTGTCTGTAAATAAAAAGAAATTATAGAATATTTCCTTCCTTTTCTTACTTTAAACTAAGCCAATAAATGCAAAAAAAACCCACCTCCCTCCTTCTAGTTTTAAATTAATGAAGAGGTCTCGTCTCAGAGACCTCAAATATAAGAGAGGAAATACATTTTCCCCTTATCGTGGAGGAGAAGGATATCCACTTTCAGAACTCTATCCAGATAGATTTTTTTTCTCAAGGAAAAGGAGTTCATTGTGCTCTGATGCCAACCACCACCACCAAAAGATGAAGAGGGGACTTGGCAGTTTCCCACTTGCAAAAATCCAGTGCATATTAATGGGGAACTCTTTGAGTATCAAAAAAGGAGCTGGGGATACCCAATATTTGGGTAACATGGACCTTTAATGAATTATCATAATTCATAGGATAACTTTTGCTGGGCATAGAGAAAGAAAACCTACCTTCGATTTCAACTGCCTAAAATAAGAATTAGCAAGTCAGTTACCATCACTGTGTAAACTAGTGTACTCTGTTTTATTGTAAGCAGTAAGTGTAGCCTAACAGAATATTCCCTTAGATTTACAAACTTAATATTGATTTTCCATGTTGTTTATGTTAAAGAAGGCTTGCTGAGTTAACCATCTTGGAGAGATAAAGAAAAACCTATTTCACTTCAGAAAGAAAAAAATTCAAACCCTCAAGACAATCATTGACTTCAACACAAACCTGTAGCAGAGTTTTTCTTGTGAGAATAAAAGGTCATCTGATAATGAACTTTGAATTATTTATCATAACCAGACACATCCTAACCAAAAGTTGATTGCATATGTACAAAAAAGGGGTTGATCCCTCCACTGCAGTTAAGAGCTGATTTGCAACTGTTTACAGGAATATTGCTTCTATTTGGAAAGCTGGGATTAATCCAAGAGTAATAAACTGTTTACTAAATTGGTTTAAAAGGTAAACTGATTTAATCTTATTGTATTATAAAGGAATGATAAGAATTCAAGCAAGTTTGTCCACATTGGATGGAGCTGGAAGGACAGACTGTCAAGCATCCATTCCCCATCTCATGACCCAAAGCTATATCCTATTACCTTTGGGGTGGTTTCCAGAGCAGGCTACAGGAAATTGAGCTAAAATGATAATTTTGCATGTTGAAATGGTGGCCATGATGTCTTTGCAACTCCCCCAAAAGGGGCATTTTTCATGAGGGGTTAAAGAGCAAAAGAATCTATTCCTGCACTAGAACAGATTTTAACTGGCCCCTGACATGCACATTTTAAAGAGCTGAAAACATAGATAGTTAATAGATTATATTACATGGCTTTTTGTTGACAGATTTACAAACATCTTCATGAGTGCTTCATTTTGTTTGTTCACAGCACCAGGCTATCATTTACAAGGCTAAAAATAAGCATGTGCCTGCATGGTTTTATTAATGTGCAAGACAGTGCTCTCAACGGTCTTTGAGTTGATTATTTTCTAGCTGCGGGAAATTGTGGATTAATTCCTCACAATAATTTCAAGGTAGTATCGTTTCCTCAAGGTGGTAGTTAATAAACCTGAGTCATTCCCCTTCCCCCACCCCCATGTCTCCAGGCTGCCAGTGCCAGTTATTATATTAGAAAAAAAGCAGGTGTCACTTCTGCTTCAAATAACGTCAGTCCATGAAACTTTATTGCAGATCAGTGACCCAGACTTCAAAAGAAATTTATGTATATAGCAGAAATTACAGTGCAACTTGAATAATGAAAAAGTCTGGTAGTTGTGCACAGCCTATTTTGCTGTCAACCGTGTGCAGATTCTAGAAGCTACAAATATAGACTTTATAACTGCAACATTTATCTTGGGATCTTTACCTGCCTAAAGAAGTTGCGTATGGAATTCTATCCAAACTAGAAATGAGCTAAGGAAGTTAGTAGATCATTGTGGATGTCTTGGTACAAAAGGACAGGATCCCATGGTTCAGTGCTCCCATCCTAACAGGGACGAAGCATTTCAGGAGAGGGGATTTTGTGGTTTTTGCTCTTCAGCACCCCTGATGGTAAATTATTAAATTTCAGTAGCATACAGATAGTCCTTGAGTTTATGACTGTAATTGAAACCACAATTTCAGTCATAAATCATGACGATCGTCATGAGACTAGACACAATTTTTTGTGTGTTGTGGTTGTTAAGCAAATGCAATGATTGTTATGTGAATCCACAGTCATTAATCAAAGTCATTGAGGAGCTCAGTGGCTGACATGGTTAGGATGCTGGGTTGGAGATTTGCAAGCCTGCATTTGAGACCCGAGTGCTGCTGCATGGTGGGATGAGCTCCCATCATTCACTCCAACTCCTTGACAGGGAAATGAAAGGAGGGCCCACCCACTGGGCATCCCCCGGGCAATGGTGATGTCACTTGTTAATCTTTTCATTTTGGAAGCGCCTTCAACTGTGCCACTGACATGAACAGACGTTGATCAAACCCATTATTTGCTATGGGGCAGTCTTTGCTGGAAACTGGAAATAAACACTATTTTTTTGCAAAAAAATCATAAATCATGGTTATGACTGCAGGACGCTGTAAATGGTCATAAATGCAGGCCAGTTGTCAAGAGCCCAAATGTAGTCACCTGACCATAGCAGGGAAGGGCTGAACATCATAATTTCAAAACCAGAACATAAGTCCTATTTTAGGGCTCTGTCAAAACTTTGGTCACTAAGCAACTCATCATAAGACAAAGACTACCTGTAAACACACTATAAAGTTTGTTATTTTTAAGTTGAGTTAGATATAGTGGTTTCAAAGGAACCTCCTATGCCCCAACTGATCTCTAAGTGACATTAGCTGTATTTGATTTGTAAATCCATGTCAAGATTTTTTGATTTGTAAATCCATGTCATGTTTAAGAGTTACTATTTTGATCTTGTCACAGATGCAACAGCATCTCACTGGAGGACACAAATTTATATAGCATGTCATTTATTTGGCGTTTCCAAGAATAACAAAACATAACAATATTCATAAAACCAAAGTATTAAAACCAATTAGTACTATGAATTAAGTTACCAGAAATGCTTCTACAGCCAATCATACTCCAAGACTCTTCTGAAGTGGATTGGTTTTACTGTTTTACAAAATGCCATTAGGAAGGTGGTACTTTTTTTTTTTAAAGAATTTTTTGTTTTAAGACACATACACACAAAAAAAAAAACTCATAACATTAAAAAAAAAGAAAAAAAGAAACCTACATAACATAAAAAACAAAACAAAACATACATCTAAAATAT
>JAEANM010016950.1:0-13106 GCA_017656035.1 Myanophis thanlyinensis
AAAATTTAAAAACCAATTTAAAACCCCAAATAATTAATGCTAGGCCAGACCGGCCTGTTGGAATAAATAAGTTTTTAGTGCGTGTCAGAAGGTCCGCAGGCCCGTAATGGTCCAAGTCTCCGGAGGCAATTCGTTCCAGAGGAAGGCTGCCCCCACAGAGAAGGCTCGAACCCTTGAGGCTGCCAGACAACAACGTCCAGGCAATGGCACCCCAAGGAGGCCCACCCTGTGGGAATGCACTGGCTGGCGGGAGGCTGATGGTGGCAACAGATGGTCCCGTAGATACCAGGGTCCCAAGCCATGGAACGCCTTGAAGGTGAGAACCAACACCTTGAATCGCACTCGGAAGGCCACAGGAAGCCAGTGCAGCTCGTGCAGGAGGGGTGCAATATGGGAGCTCCAAGGAGCCCCCATATACATTCAGACCAAAGTGTGTAAAAAACCCATATGCATTCTGGAAGAAAGAAATGGCAAATCGGTTCTGTGGTATTGTGAAGAAAACGGCACGGCCATGTGGGTGAATGTACTAGAGGTCGAAACGGATTTGAAGGACAGCAATTTTTATTTAACCTCTGCTGAAGAAGAGAGAAAATCATACATACCAAGCGGTTTTCTTTGCCTTTTGTGTTCATGCAAGCTTTAATTAATTCCTCCTCTATAGAAGCCATGGAGAAATCAGAATGTTTTTCTTTCAGAGAACTATAGAATCTTTCCAAAAAATCTTGACACACTGTGAAAAGAACAAAAAGTGAAAAAGTAAACACGCACAATGCTCAAAATGTGTAAGTTAAAACATGGATCACCAAAACTTTCCAAATATAGAATTCATTAGGATTTCATAAAATGAAAACAAATACAAATAAAATTCAGAACTCATTTTATGTTGAAATTCCTTCCTTCCTCTTCATTTCCTTCCTTCCTCCCTCCCTCCCTTCCAAATCAAATCAGATTTTATTCATCACATACACAGTCATACATGGTACGAAATACAGTGAAATGCATATTCCTTTCTTGAATTTTCAGTGTCTATGTATATAAAAGACACTATCATATGTTTACAGTTTTATTATATCACACCCCTATAAGTGTAGACCATTCCCCCACATTTGTTATGTGAGCTCTACCCCATTTTACAACCTCTCTTGCCACAGTTGTTAAGTGAATCAATGCAGCTGTTCAGTTAGTAACATGGTTGTTAAGAGAATCTGACTTCTCCATTGAGGTCACAAAAAGGAATCACATGATCCTGGGACAGCTCAACTGTTATAAATGTGAGTCAGTTGCCAAGCGTCTGAATGTAAATCACCTGACCATGGGGATGCTACAACGGTCTTGTGAAAAACAATCATTAGTTACTTTTTTTCAGTGCCATTGTAACTTTGAACTGTCACTAACTGTCGTAAGTCAAGGACTACCAAGATACAAATATTATACAGTCAAGAGGTCCTTTGAAGTGCATTGGGGGTCTATGTCCGTCCATGGAGATTCTCCATCCTCCAGGTCACGGTTGTCCCAAAGGTGCCTTGGTCAAAGGACAACTGGACTTCCTTAGTTTTTTCCTTGAGGATGTTTCGCTTCTCTTCCAAGAAGCTTCTTCAATTCTGACTGAACTCAACTCAGAACTGAAGCAGCTTCTTTGGATGAGAAGCGAAACCTCTTCAAGGAAAAAACAAAGTCCAGTTGCCTATGGAAGAAAAGCACCTTTGGGTGCATTGGGGTCTTGCTGACTTGAATAGAATACAGCTGAAAGGGGACCTTGGAGGTCTTCTAGTCCAGCCCCCTGCTCAAGCAGGAGACCCTCTATCATTTCAGACAAGTGGCTGTCCAGTCTCTTCTTAAAAACCTCCCGTGATGGACCACCCATGACTTCTGTTCCACCGGTTAATGGTCCCCACTATTAGGAAGTTTCTCCTTAATTCCAGCTTGCTTCTCTGATTAGTTTCCGTCCATGGTTTGTTTCTTGTCCTGCTTCTCTAGTGCTTTGTAGAACAATTTGACCCCCCCCCCCTCTTCTTTGTGGCAGCCCCTCAAATACTGGATCACTGCTATCATGTCACCCTTAATTCTTCTTTTCTTTTAGACTAGCCCAACCCAAATCCTGCAGCCACTCCTTGTGTTTCATTTTCATGGGCTCTTCTTTGACCCAATGCCACAAACTGTCCTTCCACATGGAACAGTTTCAGAAGATGTGTGGGTGAATCTAAACAGATGTTTCCTGCAAAATAACCTTTCGGTTGGGATGGTGGGAATAAGGCTAGGCCATCAGCTGTAACTTGGGGCTCTGATACAGCAGCGTGAAAGAAATCTGTCAGATACAAGGACCCTCCATTTCTTATTCTCCTCCTACCATACTTTTATTCACTCGTCCCACAAAGTGAGATCAAGCTTTACTATGTATGCTGCAAGATAGTTTTGGATATTTAGACATTTTGAATTTCCTGCCATTGTGAGAGACTGTACTCTGATCCCACATTCCAAATAATTCAAAAAACGATATATGTTTGGAGGCATGGCTGTTTGGAGTATTCTTGCTGTAATCAAAACCGGCAGCTCCATGACTCCCGGATAAAGAACAAGACTTTTCCTACATTTGATAATAACTTTTGCTATATCCTTAATCTGGTAAAGTAATGATGGCTTTATGCCACCTACAGGAAACACCAAATATGCTCTAAAGTTCAGGATGCAACAGGGGCGACTACACTTACACAGCACTTAATTTCTGTTGAGGATGTCCAGTTAAATGTCCTGGGTGTGTATGTGTTACCTTGTCTTACCTGCTTCCATTCCTATAACTAAGGTGAGCTAATTTGATCTTTTTCTGAACTAAAGCCAAAATAATATTTTCACCAGTCGTACTCCGCTGGGCTCAAAATTTCTGCTTGCTAAGCAAATACAGTTGAATGAGTTTTGCTCCGTTTTATGACCTATCTTGGTTAGAGTTAACGGAATGAATGGCTGCAGTTGTTAGACTGTTAGATGTCAACCTGATTTCCCCATGCTCTTCAGAAGGTGGGACATTGCAAGCGTCATAAATATGAAACCGTTGGCCACAGGTCTGAATTTGGATCACATGACCACGGGGATGCTGCAACCATAAGTGTGAAAAAAACAGTCATAGATTTATCTCTCTCTTTATCTGCCCTAGAATAGGGGTGTCCAACCTCGGCAACTTTAAAAAGCCTTGTGGATTTCAACTTCCAGAGCTCCCCAGCTGGCTGGGGATTCTGGGAGTTGTAGTCCACCGGGCTGAAAAGTAACCCAGGTTGAAAAACCCCTACTGAAGCACACCTGCAAAGGTGAATCAGTATTTGCAACCGTGCAGGAAGCAAAGGCCAGAGGATTTTCCTGGGGTGAGGTTAATTTTGCAAAAAAAAGTAAAAATTAAAAATTAAAAATCTTTGCAGAAGCCCCACAAGGCCAGGCCGTTTGCAAAAGCGGTGGGTCTCCCAGCTGAGAATCGGAGACGGTGCATGCGAGGCAGCCAGGCTGGAAGCCGCCCAGGCTAATTATAGCAGCCGAAGGGAGCTCCGTTTGCAGGCGGGTGCGACACACACATCCTTTCCTCACCTTCGCACCGAGCTTCGGCGCCCCCGGAGGCAGAAGGCGTTCCCCTAGCCCCGGGGCATAAACAGACCGCCGCCACCAGCAGGGTTGCCGAAATGCAACCGTGCAACGGCCCGCCGCGCGCCATGCTTGCAAAAATAATAATAATAATAATAACAATGCAACGCCAGAGAGAAAAACCAGCAGCTGAGCAAAAATCTGCCCCGGTTGCTAGGTGGGGTGACGTCACGCCGGACTATTTTTCTGATTGGCCACGCGCCGCCGCCGCCGCCGCCTGGGGAAACGGCAAAGGAGAGGGGCAGGAGATGATGATGATGATGATGACGATGGGGCGGCGCTCCCGGTGCATTGTGGGTAAGGCGAGTGCGGCAAAGATGGCGGCCATCGGCATCCATTTGGGGAGCAGCTGCGCCTGCGCGGCCGTTTATAAGGCGAGGAGGGGGCTCAGGGCGGCGGGGGGGCAGGTTTTATTGGGGAGGGGTCGTTTTCCCCCTAAAAAGAGACGGAACGGGGGTAAAACCTGCCTTGGGGAAAAGGAGGGTCCCTGGGAGCAGAGAGACCCTGAGATGCTAGCTTTCTACGCGAAGGGGCAGGGAGATAGAGGGGGGGTGTCTTTCTCCTTGGGGGGGGTGCATGGCTCTCCTGCATCAAAGTCAATGGAGGGGGCATCATTTGCAAAAAGAAGGGCAGGGTTATAGAGAAGGGTGAGGCTGAGATGCTAGCTTTCTGCATCCAAGGAGATTTTATTTTATTTTTTTTCAACGGGGGGGTGGAGGTTGTATTTTTGAAGTTTTGGGGAGGGGGGCTTGAATTACATTGATGATGTCTGATGCAAAGTTTGGGGAGGGTTGCAAAATTTTGGTTTTTTGGTTTTTTTTTTGCAATTGTGTGGGTTTTTTGGGGGTAGTTTGCGCCCCCTTTGGTGAATTGCTCCCATTTTTACAACATCATATTTTTTTATAAATCAAAACCAGAAAAGCCATCAAATGGCAACTGTCCTGCAGTGGGAGATGATGGCTTGTAATGTGAGTCAGCTTTTTTTTTAGGGAAAGGGCCTCTATTTTTAAATGGGGTTTTAATGAGCCTGGAAATTTTTCTAAGCTTTGGTGTGGCAATCGCTTTCCTTTCATCCTTCAGCATCTCGGAGGCCGCTTATCTTATGAAAAATAAAATTAGGCCAATATTAGGAAAAAGGATTGATTTCTGGCAGGGTTTCTTCAGAACTGTGTTTAATATGTCTTTGGGGGGGATCCATTTATTACAAAACAGCCTCTTAATAGTTAATATAAACTATATTTTGTTATTGTGACAAATAGCGAGTATTAGATTGAATTATTGACATGATGCTACCTTGCTATATCTGAACTCATTGACTTTATTTCAGATACTTGTAAGGTCTTACAAGTACTGATTGAATTGTGAAATTGATTTATTCTAAATCTGAATCCAGTTAGTTTGTAAGGATTTATTTTTATTTTTCCCTACTGAAGTAAAGAAAATCAGTCATGGTGTTTTTTTGAACAGAGATCTAAATTTGTGGCTTTAAACCTTTTTTAAAAATATAATACCTGGATCTACCACTTTGCTTTCTTTTATAAGTTTACAAAACATAAGGATCTTGATAAAACATAAGTCTTAATAAGTGTGTTGGTGTGTTGTAGGATGGACGAGCAGATGTTGTCGCTAATGATGCTGGGGACCGAGTAACGCCTGCTGTTGTTGCCTTTTCTGAAAAGGAAGAGGTAACTTTCCGTTTTTCTTAAACATTTCAAGCCAAAGTTATGTAATTTTTTTCCCTTAAAAAAACCAAAACCCTTTTAAATGCTTTTCTTAGATTGTTGGTCTGGCAGCGAAACAAAACCGGGTCAGAAATCTCTCAAATACCGTAGTGAAAGTGAAACAGATTCTTGGAAGAAGGTATGAATTATGTCATAAAATATCCTCTTAAAGGTTACTGTGTAGTCCATTAGTGTGCATCTTTTGAAATGTAATTATTGACTGATCTGTTTTGGCCGGGCTTGTAGATTAAAATCTCAGCGCTGTTGTTTAGAAAGTAGCTGAGGTTGATTATGTTTTTTTATCTGTTTTCTTCCCCATTATTTAAAGAAGTACAGAAATTATAGTGCTTAAACCAAGACTGAAAGTTGAATTCATGAAATTTGACTCCCATACAATGAAAACAAATAAATAATGTACTATTTTTGTTTGGTTGTTTTAAGTTTTAATGTTTTTAAAGTATCTTCCAATTTTGCTTGTTTTCTCAGTTCTGGAGACCCGCAAGCGGAAAAATACATTGCAGAAAGTAAATGTTCAGTAAGTGAGGAGTGGATGCTTTGCCATTTTTCCCCCCTATAGGGAAAATGTATGAATTTGTGTTCCAAAAGTGCTTTTTTTTCAAAAGGCAATTTTCAAAAGAATGTTCAGATTTTTTTGTTTTGTGGGAGTAGTGATAGTTGTAGCTTTTTCACACTCTTGCTGTGGTCCAGCTATTCAGCCACCATCTGGATTTCAGTTTCCTCAATTGCCAACAACACTACAAGGGAACGGTTTAGAATGGCCACTGTAAAATGACCTCTTAATTTCTTTTTAATATAAACTAACTGGCATTGTTGCATGGATCAGAAATGCTGTGAGTGTTTTGTACTCATTGAAAATCTTCTCTCATAGTCCAGCTAACCTGAAGAAAGTTGCCTGTTGATTTGTCTGTAGGTGACCGAAAAGAATGGAAAACTTACTTATGAAATAGATGGCAAATGTATTTTTCCAGAAGATGTTGCAAAGTTAATCTTCAGGAAAATGAAAGGTACGGTATTCAAGCCAGTGGGGGTGGGAAATATTATGTTCTAGGAAACGAACTACCTTTTACTGACTATGTCATATATTTCTCTAGAAACTGCTCAATTCGCATTGGGTTCGGATGTGAATGACACCGTTATTACCGTGCCTTTCGATTTTGGAGAGAAGCAGAAAAACGTTCTTGGGTTAGTGTGGTTCCCTGAATACATTTTCTGGAGTTAATTGAGATCAGATCCTGTGGGCAGAGCATTTTGCCTGGATCAGACATCCATTTGAAACCCCTGGCTTAGCCACACAAAATATCAAGAGGTAGAGATACTTGGGTTTCTTTCTTGTTCTCTTGTTCACATCGTTGGGAGGAGAAGTCACAGATAAAGAGTGACAGGTCATCTTGAATTTTTTCATGGGAAAAACAGGCCAAACTGGAAGAAATTTTAGCTATCTTTTTACCGGTCAGTACAAGCTACCCTGTTCCTGTTTTTCTCTAAGATATGTTTTTTTTTTTCTAAGAAAAAGACATTAGCACAAAAACTGTTTTAAATGTATTCCACCTAGCTGGTCTTATCATTTTCAAGTACTGAAACACTGTTAAAATATAAGTTTGCATTCTCATCTATTGCTAAAACAACAACTACCTCTGTATTTGGTGTTTAAATACTGCTGCTATCATATTACCGATATATACCGATATTGCATTACCGAAATACAAATATATTGATGCAGATACAAATACAAATATAATACAAATACAAATATAGTCGATGCAGATTTGAAATGCCCTGAATTTGATGCAGAAGCAAATATAAACACAAACTTTATGCTAGCCTCCTTCCCGTCTTCTGTTACAAGTTGATGTAACTTACAAAATAAAATATTCCCTTAATTCCCTTAATATTGAAGCGTGGGTGATACTAAGACAACTTAGATCTGGAATGGTTCAAAAATAATGTTCCAACATCGGTAACTTGAAGCTCTGTAAACTCTAATCCCAGATGTCTCTGCCATGGCCATGGCTGAGCTGTAAAGTTCTGGAAGTTTTTATCATTTTTTAAAATTTGTTTTATTAAATGTACGGGACCTCTTTACTCATCGAGTAATTCTGAAACTGACATTTTATGCATCTAGAAGTTGGCAAGAATGGGAATCCCTGGTTTAGAATTACCTAGGATAATGTACAAGGACTGTCTTGGGTTTTTATGGTGAAGAAAGCTATCGGGGGTCTGTCTATTGTTGTGCTGATTTCTGGGGTCCTGTCTGTTAACAGAGAAGCTGCCAAAGCTGCTGGGCTTCACGTTCTTCGGCTAATTCATGAACCATCGGCCGCTTTGCTTGCTTACGGAATCGGACAAGATTCTCCCAGCGGAAAAAGGTGATTGAGGGTCCCTCAACTACAGGAATTGTGGTCATTTTTACAATGAAGTAAGACCTGAAAAGAATAACTTTTTTTCTGTATTTGTTTCAACGCTGCCTGTTGCAAATAAATGAAATAAGCCGTCTTTGCAATTAGCCATGGTCAGGAACGGGCACTTTTCAGCCTGTCTTTTTTACTGAATGTCTAAGCGTCATTCATAACAGAACCATAATCGGCATGAGAAGACATTACAGCGGTTCATTTAGTGACCATTCAAACTTACAACAGCACTGGAAAAATTGACATAACGGTTTTTCACATGAGCGTTGCAGCATCCCCACGGTCACGTCCTCAAAATTCAGACGCTTGGCAACCGGCTCATATTTATGACGGTCACAGTGTCCTGGGAAGGTGGTGGCCTGATGTCCCTTGTGCGACTTTCTGACCTGCAAAGTCAATGGGGGGGAGCCAGATTCACATAACAAGCGTGTTACTAATTAAAGAAGTGCAGTGATTCACTTAACAGATGTGGCAAGAAAGTTCGTAAAATGGAGCAAAACCCACTTAACAACCGTTTCTCGTAGCCAGATAAATTTTGGGCTCCATTGTTGTAAGTCGGGAGGGGGGGGGAGGGGCACCATCTGTATGCTGTTAGCACTTTGAGATTTAAAAAAAAAGGGTTTTCCGTTTC
Organism: Myanophis thanlyinensis; assembly: GCA_017656035.1. Taxonomy (NCBI): domain Eukaryota; kingdom Metazoa; phylum Chordata; class Lepidosauria; order Squamata; family Homalopsidae; genus Myanophis; species Myanophis thanlyinensis. The sequence goes on from JAEANM010016950.1 coordinate 8,406, forward strand.
TCTTTTTGCAAACGGAAGCAACGTGCTGGTGTATAAACTTGGTGGTACTTCGCTTTCCGTCACGGTGATAGAAGTCAACAGCGGACTGTACCGCGTACTTTCCACCAGCAGCGATGACGGTGTGGGCGGGACCTGTTTCACCGAAGCGTTAGCGCAACACTTGGCTTCGGAATTTCGCAGGTAAACGCTCTAAAATCTACAAAGGGAGGGGAGGGCGGGACGGAAGGAAGGAAGGAAAGAAAACAGTAACAAAGTTGGAAGGTACCTTGGAGGTCTTCTAGTCCACCCTCTGCTCAAACAGGAGATCCTATACCCATGATGGCGAACCTACGGCACGGGTGCCACAGGTGGCACGCAGAGCCATCTTGCTGGACACACAAGCTGTCAGCCAACTTACCTCTAGCTGAGCATGCACATGCAATTGCATATGCAGGCATGCGCGATTGCAGAGACCCAGCTGGTCTTTGGGCCTCCGTCGCGCATGCATGTGGTTGCAGCAGGAAACCCAGCTGGTCTTTGGAGCTCTCCTGCACATGTACAGGCGATGGCTCTTGTGTGCGTGAGTGCCTGCGTGCAGTGCATTTGCATTGCACGTGCAAAAGCTGCATGCATGCACAGGTAGTGCGGTTGCACATGCAGCGCACGTGGAGGAGACACGCAAGTGTGGATGGCATGCACAAAGCACGCACTTTTCGGCACTCAGTAAGTAAAAGTTCACCACCGTTGCCCTATAGCATTTCAGTCAGGTGGTTGTCCAATCTTCTCTTAAAAACCTCCAGTGATGCAGAAGGAGGGAGGGAGGGAGGGAGGGAGGACGACAGTAACAAAGTTGGAAGGGACCTTGGAGGTCTTCTAGTCCACCCTCTGCTCAAATAGGAGACCCTATGCCATGTCAGAAAATGGCTGTCCAATCTCTTCTTAAAAGCCTTCCGTAATGGAACACCCACAACTTCTGGAAGCAAGTTGTTCCACTGGTTAATTGTTCTAAATGTCAGGAAATTCCTCCTTAGTTCCAAGGTGCTTCTCTCCTGGATTGGTCTCCATCTGTTGCTTCTGGTCCAGGTGCTTTGGAGAACAACTTGACCCCTTCTTCTTAGTGGCAGCCCCTCAAATATTGGAAGACTGCCATCATGTCACCCCTAGTCCAGTTTTTGTTAGATTAGACATACCCAATTCTGAAACCATTCATGATATGATATGCCACCTTGAACTCCTGAATGGAAGATGGGACATAAATTCAATAAAGATTTTATAAGCTGAACCATTATCAGCAAAAGTGGCCCCATCTGACCTCTGTTGTTGTTTGGATCAGATCAGCTAAAAATAAGTTTTATGGTCTCAGTAAGGTAGAACTTTGTTCCATTTTAGAGTTTTGAAATAGCTTGTCTTTTGTCATGTGCACCTCTCTGAGAATACTAAAAGCATTTTATAGGTTTATTAACAACTTTTATTAAATTGTCTGTCCAAGGAGCACAGACAGAGATAATTTGAAATTTTTCAATCCTTAAAATATTGAGATTTTCTTTGTACGTTTTGAGGAATCTACAGAAATATATTTAGCTTTTAATAGAAACATATTTGATTCGTTTATACTGAATATTAGGGAATGATTGGAACAAAAATAACTTATTTATTTTATTGCATTTCTGGACTGCCCATCTCCCTTAAACATCCAGGATAAACAGTGGCTACCTTAACTATATATATTGTTGTGATTAATAACTGAATTATTATTGTTGTTGTTGTTTTAAAAACCCAGATGTTATAAAAACGATGTGAGAGGAAACCCCAGGGCTATGATGAAGTTAATGAACAGTGCTGAAGTGGCAAAACATTCATTGTCAACCCTGGGAACTGCCAATTGTTTTGTTGACTCCCTCTACGATGGGATGGATTTTGACTGTAATGTTTCCAGGTAAGCTTTGATATTTTCAAGCCTCTGGGTATGCCTCCTATTTTTTAAATCTTTATTTCCACAGAGGGAGCCTATCAAGAGGCACCTGTAAAATGCCTTCTATTTGAAGCTTTGTAAACATTCCAAGCAGGCCCTTTCAATCCTTTTGGTTTGAGCTGGAAACAGCTACTTCCAATTTGGGCACTTGGTGAGTGAATTGTCAGGAAAGGCTGTTTTGAACTCAGAATATACGTCTTTGAAGTCCAAAACTGCTCAGAGATTTTAAAAAGTTTGCCTATTCCTATTTTTCAACTCTTTGTCCTGGAGAAAACAGGCACATGATTAGGTAGAAATTAGCAATACTTAAAAGACAGGGCAATTTTTATCTTCTGTAAATGGTTTGTGTTATTAATGGCACTTCTACACTGCTGAACCCCGAATGAATATTTGAAAATTAAGATAAAATAAACCGGAAACAATATACATGTCTACGGTCCCAAGAATGGCACTTCTGAATAGTTTATTGCTCGCCTACAGACGGAATCTTGCCAGAATAAAACCATTACATGCCCGTGAACTTTGCTAGGCTGGAGCCATCTTCATGGTTTTCCTGCCTAACAGACCTTCCTTTCTTTGCCCTCTGGGAAGCAGCCCCTCCACTCCTTTTGGGAATCAAGACTGTATTCCACCACAGCATGAACAGAAAGATGAATAAAACTTTTACTTTTTTATTACACACCAGGGCCAGATTTGAACTTATTTGTTCTGCGCTTTTTGTTAAGTGCATTGAAGCAATCAAAAAATTGTTGGAACAAGTTGGGCTCGGGACAGATGATATTAGCAAGGTAAGGGTGTCCTTTTATTCATTTTTTTCCCCTTATTTGATTTCTAGGTCTTGACGGGTTTAGAGAAGTGGGGGGAGTTTCTTGGTGTAGATGTAATGAAGAATCCTAGCTTCATAAACTAGAATTTAATGTCAAAGTCGAAGAACAGCTTTTAGTCATAACCCTTGTCCCAGAATTCCTTGAACGGTTGTTGGAACTGGGCCAGTGTTTGTTGTGCCCAAGTAACTGGTTGTATATTTGTGCTAGTTGTTAAAACATCTGGACTTTGATCATGTATTCATGGGGAAGCTGCAACGGTCCTCGGTGCAAGGATTGATTGTAAGTCATTTTTTTCCAGCACCGTCATAACTTTGAACGGTTGTTGAACAAATGGTTATAAGTTGAGGACTACCTATAGAATGAGGAACATTACAACATTGAGTAAAATGTTCCTACAGTGATTGTCTGGGTGAGACCAAGCATGATTTACAAGATGAGTAATTGTTTTGTCATCCCCTTAATCTTATTTATTCATATCTTGGCAAATGGGCAGGATATGTTTATGGCCGCACGATAGTATCGGCATTGCAGAAATGTAGAAAAACACTAGATGGCAGCAAAGTAAGCCAATTCGCCATGGCCACCTGACCGCAAATATACCTTGCCATGCGGGACAAGACCTACACCAATATCAAAGAAATGGTGGAATAGAGTCATTTAAGAAAGAATGCCAAAGAAAGGACGGAATGAAAATACGAATGGCGCAAAATAAAATACATTTTTAAAAAATTATTTTACATTACTGTATTGTATTGAACTGTAATTATCCCATGGTGAGTTGACCGCAGCAAATTGCCCCTCTGGTTTGCCATTGCTTGTTTCCTAGGGTTGAAAGAGTGTGTCTGGCCTTGTGCCGAAGGCAGGACTAGAACTCCCAGCCTCCTAGTTTCTAGCCTGGTGCCTTCATCACTGGACCAAACAGGCTCTCAACTCTTTGTCTAACAGCCAATTCCCACGTAGCGTCTGTCTGTGGCCTTAAAACTCGCTTTGCTGTCTTCTAGGTGGTTCTGTGTGGGGGATCAGCCCGTATTCCAAAACTACAACAAATGATCAGAGAACTTTTCCCTAATGTTGACTTGCTAAACTCCATCCCTCCCGACGAGGTCATCCCCATCGGAGCGGCCATAGAAGCCGGAATCTTGCTTGGAAGAGAGCAGGTATTTTCGAATGACGACATGCTGTCCGTTGAATGTTCTGCCAAGGACATATTAGTCAAGGTAAGATGGTTACAGAGATGTCTGAGAATGTGAGTTCCCTAACTTGCTGTCCCATAATTTGCTTTTTCTTTAAACGACCCTGTAAATCCCTTAATTCAGAGTAGAGTCAAGGCGACTGCATGGAGCTGAGCATTTACTGGCCGGATGCCCTTCCTGACGCCTATGCAGAGTTCACAGCAGATATTTTCCCTTTGTGCCCAGAGAGAAAAATACCTGCCGCTACCTAGGATCAAACTCACAGCCTACTGATTGTGAGGCGAGGGTTTTCCCCTCTAGGACACCAGCGCCACTCACTGACCAAAATTAAACAATTGTTCGAAAACCATTAGGATAAAAGGATATAGGTACCATCGTTTAACACAAAATATTCTGAAGAGGAAATCAGAAAAACTAAAGCAACGTTGCAATAAACGACAATGGGATGAACGTGAATTCAGTTGCTTGTACGGTAACCGTCTCTGAAACATCTTCTGGGAAGGACAGAAACCAGTTTGGCACACAAGAGGTGCAATTCACTTCTTGTGCCAATCTGGATAAAAGGGAAAACTAAGGTGGGATGTGTGTCACTCAGTTTCTTCTAAGGAACCGGGGCACAATTTACCTCCTTTTTAATAATTGAATACGAGGGTTATCCACAAAATAGATTACATTTTGCGATAGAAAAAAAAACAAAGTGTAGGAAAAAATTTATTATATACACTTGAAA
>JAEANM010016951.1:0-13106 GCA_017656035.1 Myanophis thanlyinensis
TCCAGCAAGAGAGCACAGATCGAAACCGCGGACAATCGCGGATTCCGACCTGCCGGCGAAGAAGCCAAACCGGAAGTTTCGGGCTGGTTCATATATCTTGATAGACCTGCTGCATACCTGCTGCAGTCATTAGTACTATTAGAAATGGTAAACCTCGTATCTATCTATTTCCAGTGTACTAAAATTAATCCTAATATTTCACAATGGCTCTGTATTGGACTGCAGCTCGTTTGGAACCAGTGGTGGGTGAGTGCATGCATTTATGAACATGACACCTGTGCGTGAAACCAATCACAAAGGTTGGCTTTAGAAAACTTCTTTAGATGCCTAGCTGTATTCAAGTGAATTTCTTTTTTTCTCATGGAGCCCTCATGTAATTCTCATGGAACCCTGGGGTTCTACGGACATCATGTGAAAAACTCTTACCTCAAACAATATCTTAGAATGTTCCCAAGTCTGAAGGAAAACTGTGATAATAGAGAAGAGCCTCTTTTTTGTATGCAGACAGTCTAAGGTTTTAATCCTTGATCCAGGTAGCGTGTGAAAGTTTCTCATTTGAAACCTCAGGGAGCTACTGCCAGTCACTGTAGACATTACTGAGCTAAGCAGACTTGATTCAGATTCAGGATCAAATAGCTTAAAGGAACATCCTTTGCAGATAATGTGAAATGGTCAGGAAAGGTACAGCCAACAATATATATATATGGGAAAAGCAAAGATCCGTGTTTTAGCTATCCATATTATGACAATCATGTTCTATACTGCAATCTCCCACACATATACAGCGTTCCTGGAAAAAAGTATGCATTAATGATCACAATAGGAGCTGGAGCATGTAAAGAAAAGTATACTTTTAAATGTTCTTCTCTGGGCTGTGATTGTTGCAAATGCAACCAGGAAGAAAGTAAAGCATTAGTGCTTTTACTCATCAACAAATAAAAAGAGACATCAGCTTGCAAGACCCATTCTGCTTCTTCTGTCATATGTCTGGGTATTTCTTAAATCTTTACAATGGTACTAAATAGCATTGCTATGCCAAATGTTATCCTGTTGCGTTGCCCTCTGACAATATAGAAACTGCATGGAATCCATCAAGGACATTCTAGTTTAGCGTCACATATCCAACTGGATGGATTTGGGAAGCCCCTGTAAAATGATAGCCCTCTTGCACAGTCACTTCCCAGCAATCTATAGAGAACGCCTGCTGAAGGTAGTAAATGCCCATGAATAGATATTAATGGCCTGGACACATAAATCTGTCCAGACCCTGTTTCACACTATCCAAATGGGATTCTGTTGCTACAACTGCTTGATTGTGATGGGGAGAAAACCTCTCTCCATGTTACCTGCATCACACATACATCTCTAATCTTGTTTCCCTTTATTTATTTTAACTCAAAGATGCCCAATTACTGTAACCTTTTCTCATAATTCTAATGATTTCAACAGAGTCTTTTTACCTCTCTTAAAACTCTGTAAAATCCTTTATAACATGACCATACATACATACATAAGGCAATGGTGATCTCACCACAGATTTCTGTTAAGGATTTTGTTTGATCAACACTTTTATTTTAGTTCCCTTCCTAAACCCTTATGTTTGCAGCAGTTGCACATTGGGTTAACATTTAAGTTACTGATCCTAGTCTTATAAACCACATCGGCGAGTTACACTTTCCAAATCAGAGTCAGGTTTCATTAATGAATAGATCAAATCTGCATTTTTTTTCTGCCAATATGCTTTCGCCTATATTTGACATTTTGAAGAGCATTAAGCGAAAGTAAAAGATTTTCTCTTGAATGCCATGTGTCCGATATTTTTTCAGAATGCCTGGCTTATAAGAATAACAGACAAGAAAAGGTTGTGCAACTCCTTTGGCAGAAATTCTTGAAAATATATGAGAGTGTATATGAAGCATTTCTTTTTTAATAGTTATAGCAGTACATCTTTTTCCAGACTTGTATAGCTACTTCAGGCGCTCCTTCTAGCTTTCCTTGTGTGGAGTGGGGAGCAGCATTGCAGTGATGTATATGCACAAGCTGAGGCCAGATGCAGGTTTCCAACACACACACACACACACCCATGAATACATAAAAGGACATGGTTGAAAAAGAGCTGCTTCGGATGTGGTCTACTAGCTAGAACAGGAATCTACATAGATGCAATTCTATATAAAACTAATGTTTTATCCCTAAGATCAATGTACATTTTGCAATGACTAACCCTACTAAAGTCTGTGATTAATTTTTGCATTCCATTAATAAAAACGCTTTTTATTCGTTTGAACTATATGTAAACATTTAAATGCATCTGAGACTAGATATAGGTATTAGTGGTGGTCTTTAATGTACTAGAAATCATTTAAAATATGCCCTAAATTAGATAGAAATCCTGAATTCTTTTACACGGAATTCTCTTTTGTAAAAAAAATAAATGCTGTAGTATTTAGTCTATGGGAGAGTCAGTACTAGAGTTAATTTATAACTAAAACAAATGAATCTATAAAAAGAAGAACAGTTACATAAGTAAGTCAAGAGAAAAAAAAGGTAGATAAGAGTTATCTGAACCTGTTTGATCCCAGTGATTTTATGACCAAGGAATTCAATTATAGGTGGGTTCAGCGCAGCAAATCACAGATCTCTAAATTAATGGGACACAAATATCTTTATCAAATTCTATATGTATTCATATGCTGCAAAGTTCAATCTATCCTCCCGTAAATAAATTTCTAGCAGCTACACTGGGCACCTCTTGCTGAAACTAAATGGTTCAGCTGAAACATTTTTCAAACCTACCTACTGATATAAAACCTAGCTTTAACTACAATAAACTAAATCAATTGATTTTTCCTTTAGACAAATATTTGATTATGCATTAACAGCATTTTGCTTCTGTAGGCCTCACAATAATTAGTGCTTAGGAGGCAAAGGACATAAATAAAGTTGTAAGTAAATTACATCCAATTCTATGCAAGTATTGCCCAGGTTCTTTGTTTAGCTCAGGTGGGATTATTTAATATGAATTTTGCCTTGTTTATTTTAAACATATTAAAGTTTACTGTGAATTAACTTCTGTTACCAAACTTTAGATTATCTCCTTAGAAAAGGAGTCATTTTTAAGTAATGTTTGAGAGAGACTCAAAGAGATCCTTATGGTCTCATGATTCAGTAACAAGATAGGACAGGACAAATAAATTTTTTATTAACATTAGTGCTGTGGGGAATAATTAGAATTAATTCTGCGAATGGGGTTTCAAATTTAGCTTTTTTCAAAGAAAATCATAGTCCCATCCTGTTGAAATGAGGTATACTTAACATTGTTCCATTTATTTTGATGGATCCAGAATAGAATTTACTTTATTGAAATTGAAGCTCTTGAGTTTATTAATAAAATATTGACAAAATTATACGGTTTGAGTAAAAATTAAAATTTATGTCACCATCCTACAATCAGAAGAGTTCAAAAATGTCTTCGTACATTTTTGTTTTTTGTCAGCACATCATATGACTTTCCTCTTGATCTCTAGGGATCCATTCTTTAGATATCTATCAAGACCTCAGTGTCGATGTACTGCAGAAATATATGGAATTGCTTTTTCCAGAATTTGTCACTGCTGTTTTCCTTATCTGTTAAGGAAGCTCAGTTACTCCCAATGGAGAAATTTTATGCTAACTTGGTCTTAAAATAAAGTTCTTTTAAAAAATCTGAGGGAAAGGTCATATCCTAATAACTATGACATTCTAAATTCCCAGGGAGTTTGAGAATGATGCTGCAGACCACAGCACTGACAGCTTTCCAGTAATAGGTTGCTGGAATGCCGCCAGGGAAAGTTATCTGCACTGAAGCAGAATTACAGTAGTGGAATAGAATACAAGCAAATGATACATAATGGATCTTTTTTTTCTTGGAATAACTTTTCCAATTTGTCATTGGACTTTAAAGTACTCTGGTGATAGTGCTGTTGGCCAAAGCTCCTGGTCACTTGCGTCAAGAGTTGATGTAAAGTCAAGAAGAAACATGTTTTATCTGTGGGAATAGGAACCAAAGGTGTTCACAGCAAGAGGACTCTAGCATTGATAGGCATGGAGTGGACATATTCTTGTTTTTCCTTTGTGGAAAAAATAAGGAAGTTATTAATTTACTAATTAATTAATCATGGAACTGTCAGTGTATCATATATTCAGAGGTTACAGATATGGAAAAATAATTTATATGCAGTGTTCTCAGATTGAACATTCTTTTAAAATCAATGAAACTTTTTTTCTCTTATCTGTGTGGTCATTTTCATTGTGTCTGGAAAAGGAAACTTTAAACATTGGTACCCTGCAAATAAAAAATTGTCTCCCTTGACTTCATATTTTAATAATTAAAAAAGCTGTTATTATTCATTAAACTAGAATCTAGTTGTCCATCTGACATGAAACTGATAAAGAAGCTGTCTCAGCTTAATCTACATCGTAGGACTATGCTGACCTTAAATAATGTAAGCTCCTAGGAAGAGTAGAGAGGTATTACAAGAAGTATTCTACTTAAAGTTCTCTAATTTTTGTTTGCTGACCATAAACTAAAATGATATCTGTCTCTACGTTGGATTTTTACTCGGTATTTCTAAGTTAGTCTTGGAAGTAATAAAAATAGTTAAGTTTAATAATTTAATATAATTAATGTACGTGCATTTATTTATCATTAAATTTATATACTCCCTGTCTCATTAGCGAGTGATTCTTGGAGGCTTACAAGATCATGTGCATGACGCATAAGACTATATTCTTATAACATCCCTGTAAAATTGATCAGTGGTATATTGCCATATTGCAGATAGAAAGAGTGAATTGCCTAATTTATTTCCTGTCCCATGGTCCCTTAAGTACTATTCTATACTGTGCTACACTAGTTCTCTGTGCTACTTATTAAACCATAATCAGCCATGCTTGAAGAAACTTATTAAACCATAAGCTCAGGCCTGCTAAAATTTGTGGTAGTGAGCTCATTGTAAAGGTTTCTGTTCATGCTCTGTGGTGTCTATGCCCACCACATACATAGTTTCGCAATTTTTTTTCCAATGTGTATCATACTGTCTTCATGTGCTCTTGAAATAAGCAAACTCATCTCTTCCCACTCACTTATTTCTTCTCTCATGTGGAAATGAATTTTTTCCACGTGCATTCCTCTGCAGGCTGTTTGATCGTGGTTAAGAAACATGACTACTTGTAGCTAGTAAAGTAATACACTATTTTTTCATTGATTTATTGAACACACAGCTGAATGAAAGTTATAAGGGATCAAATTTATGTATACCTTTTGATTATGGAAATTATTATTTAAAGTTTTGTTACTTTCAGATTTTAAAAATCTGAAGGTAACAAATTTCAATGTCATTATAGTAAATTATTAGTAATAATTAGTAAATTATTATGAACGGATACATACGTACTAAATTCTGAAGGAAACCTCAAATCTACACCATGGGTAGGATTAATTTTTTTTTTCTGAACAACAGAGACACAGGAATAAAATAAAACGAGATACATTTTTACATAATACATCACTTTATGCACTTTATATACTCTTTGGGAATAGTGCCATAATTTCCAATTTCAACAAAGATTGGGACATATTATCATCATATAGCATGCAATTTATTAGTCTATCAAGTTCATATGATTGCTTTTCTTTTGGCATAATCTCAATAGTCAAAATTAAAAGTATCCCATTTTTATCAATTGAAGTTGCATGTCATGCCAGAGATTGATCGTTGCTGTACCTTCATTGCAGATTATAAAATCATGAACCAGTCATCCAGATGTGCCATAAAACAAGGAAACTTTTTAAAATATCTGAATTATGTTTTCAATAATTAGACTGAAGCAACTGTTTTCCTTATCTGCAACTCTATGCCATTATAATTATTCCTTAAACATCTAATACCTCGTGGCTCTAAATCTGGGTCTCATTTCCTCCACTTTTTATTTAATATAATGCCATTATAATAAAACTGAAATAAACTATGCTAAATTCATTATATTTGTGCAAAATTAATAATTTACTCAGAATGTTAAGATTCAATTTCTTTCCTGAGAATGTATAATACTCATAAAAAGATGTCATTTAAGGCTGAAATTTCAGTCAGTATATGTGGACATAAATTCTGTTGCCTACTTTACAGAAACCAAATTAGGCTTTAAAAGTTCTATCTGTATGTTTGTCTGGCTAAATTTCATTATTCTATCCCAAGTTGACATTCCAGAAATGGATGACCATGGTTGGAAGCAATTTGTTTCTTGGAAAATAATGTAAGAATGCTTGCATTTGACTTACTTCACAGGAAGGACAAGATATGGAATGATGTTGCCTCTAAGGACCAATGTTAAGATATAAAAAAAAAATCAGTTGGAACTTTGAATATAAAAGGAATGCAGAAAGTGTATTAGCCCTGATTTGTTTTACTGTCTAAATGTATTGGGACTCATCACTCTATTCTTTAAAAGTGAGTTTGCTTTCCGTGTTTTCAGTTCTTCAGTAAGCTTTTGTTCCCTTTAAAGTGCCACTGAATTATCTAAGAGATGTAATTAAAAGTATTTAAATTAAAATTTAAATGTAAATTGTAATTAAAATCTAATACTTTTAAATAATAAAATGCAGTGTCACTTTCCAGTTACGTAATACAACCCACTACAGCCACATGATCTTTTCTGGTAGCAGAAACTGGCATGTTGCAGAAGTAACAAAAGTCACTGTGAGAATGTCTCAATTCCTTAATTCCTTAAATACAGCCTTACATAAAGGATGTATCAACCTTATATTTTTCATTGTCCCTACATCATAGATATCTAGCTCAAAATTCCATATCTGTATGTGAAAGGTGATTTACTGTACATGAAAAATAATGTTGAAATATTTCAAAATGTTAACAAATACGATGAAAAATTTAACTATAACAGTTGAGGCTTTAGAAGCTTTTCAATTGAAGTTTAGAATGGTAATACAAATTAAATATATGGAGGGGGGGAGGCATAATCTTTAATATAGAAGCAGTTAACTTGAGTTCTTTGTGTCAATGATGTGTGACACTAGGATGACCTGTAGTGCATGATGATAAGTGCTTTAGTTGTTCGCTGGAACTACACTCACTGTGTAGCTTATCAATTCACAAACTAGGTGGTGACAGACATTTCTGAGATCTGCATAAAATCATAGAATTGGAAGAAGCTCTGGATGCCATCAGATCCAATTTCCTCTCAATAGGTAATTGTAATATAAGGTGCATCTATTCTATATGAAGCATCATATATTTAAAACCATTATCATATTTCTTATTAATAGTTTCTTCTTTGAAGTAGTTACATATAACCTTATGTTACAATTTTATTGTCAGACTCTACAATATTAGACAACTGGCTGTAAATTTAGGTACATAAAATGTAACTATGAACAGACCATGAAATAGCTTATAGGGTGCACATAACCATTTTTCATATATCTGGAGCATTGTAGTATTCAAAATGCTACTGCTTTTGCTAAAATATTATTCCAATTAAATTACGATCTTGGTCTTATAAACCATATTTTGAATGTCAGTGTGCTAAATAAAAACAGCAATAGAATCACAGACTTCCTCCTTTTGGCTTTTTAAAGAAGACACATGGATTTCTGCCTTGTTTCAGAAATCTGATCTAAAAGATGATTCAGGACATTGACATTATTAGAAATTTTAACTTTTGCTTATGCATTTACATCCTGCTTGCTATCTATACTAAAATCTTCAAATTACTTATTACTCAAATTAATAATCAATATTCATTTTGTTTATATGAAATGCTTAATGTTGAGTGTTTGGCATACAAATTTAAATAATTTCTGTTAGAATGAGATTTATATGCCTTTTTTTAACATGAAAAAACAAGAAAAACATACAATCTGTCATGGACAGTTAACTCCCCTACATACAGTATCTCCCTCAATCCCCAGCTACAAATTACAACACTTCCTCTTTTAGATGAGGGAGGGTATAAAATGTCATAAATAATCTCAGAATGACAGATCAGAACAAATAATTAGTAAGCAAAATGAGCTTTGCCTCAGATAAATCCTCAGCAAGCATCTTTTGTCAGCTGTTGGTTTGCTCTTGTTTTAATCATATGAAATATCCACAGTTTCCAGATGAATATTCTTAAAGAAAGAGACATTTGCCAAATAAACTGAGTCACTAGGAGAATAATGGGCTCAGCAGGCCATATTTTCTAGTGGCCAGCCGCTTCCCCCACATCTTGCAAAATGAAGGATAGCTACCTTTTTTTCAGAAATTTGGTACTGAAATTTGCCTGTTAATTATATCATGCCCTGCTTCTAATTAAATGAACAGTAGTCAACACACCCCTTCAAAAATAACCTTTTTAACTGTACCAACATACCAAATGTGTCTTAAAAAAAAAAAATCAGTGACACAAGAGAAAGATGTTTGCAGTTCAGATTCACTGTATTGGAAAAAAAATCTCAATGGTAGTAGTTGAATGTATGTTCAACACACCCACACACACATTATGCTTCTTGAAGTAATAAATGCAGTATTGTAGGCAGATACATGTTAATACAAGTTGGCATATTTTAGATGTAATTTCTTCCATTCAAAAGTATGGTTGGCTAAAGAAAGCTAGGGTTATCAACAAAAAAGTTGATGGATTATATTTCCTTGAATAGTGCAAGTAGATAGGTATGTATTGTTACCCTATGCAAATTGTTCACATTCCCTATATGTATCTGTACATGCCTGGTAATCAATGACACATCAGGGATAGTGTTTCCCGTCTGGGCAGTAAGAGAAAGTCACATGGGAAATGTTGCACCTAAAGCAGTACAAACATTTACATGGAGCTAAGAAAGCAAGATCGATCTGGTATGCTTATTTCTTATGTCTTGTTTAATCTCTAGCAGGGTATGAGGAACCTGTTTGGTATTAGCTATAAAATTAGCTTTATGGAGAGCTGTTGGGTCTACTGCTGTCAGCCTGGAGATTATTCATCATTATGGCCAACATTTAAGAATGAAATACCTGAGGCCTTTCAAAAGGACTGGAGTTCTCAGCAGCCCCAGGGAACCATGGTAAAAAAATTTAGGAGATGAGATGTTCTAGTTTAGCAACATTGGAGCATCCATAGATGCTCAGGCAGCGTTGAGCTTCAGGGCTTAGCAACTGTGGTCTAGATAGCCAGGATATACCAATATATCAACCGTACATTTCTCAACTTTACATATGTTTTTCCCTAGATCATCTGCCTAAGAAGAAAGTGATTTACTCCCTCTTTTTCCCCTACTTTGTGCCTCTTAAAACAGTGAAAAAGGAATTGCTATTAGGATGAAAGTGCTGTGACTTTTTGTGAGTGAAAGGTGAAGTTGTTTTGTTGTAGCTATTCAGGGTTATCTGTTCTTCTGCTTTGTGTTAGAGTGTTACATACAAGCTTTTGAATGAGTTTCTTAATTTTGATAGTGTGGGCTCTGGATATTATTAGGTGTATTTTATCTCATGTAAACTTTTAAAATATTTTAAACAAGGGTTGTACAGTAGATGATTTTCTGGTGTTTTGCCAGAGTGTATTATAGTTTTGGTAATTGTATTTATAATATCTGTTCTGCAAAACTATGTTAGTGCTATATGCTTTATAGTATATATACATAGATAGACTATAATAGCAAGTGGTATTACAAGCCTTTTAATAGCCATAAATATACAACTAGTCCTTAACAACCACTTATTCAGCGAGCACTTGAAGTTACAACTATGTTGAACGAGACTTCCAATAAGTCCTTGTAGTTGTAGCTGTCGATAATACCCATAGTTATCTAATCTCAATTTGGATGCTTGACAAACTGGCACCCAATTAGGGCATCACCATTTGGAATCTTTACTGCTGTCTTCCTACAAGCAAAGTCAATGGAAAAGCCAACAGGAAGTCAGAAATTTCATATCATCACACCTTATGACCATGCAGGATTCAGTTAACAGGCAACTGCATCTACTGCAACTGTGGTCATAAGTCGGCACAATCACATGATATAGCACTTTATGACCCTTAGTGTCAATGTTGCTGGCCCTGGTTACCATCATGAAGGAAGGACTACCTGTAATGTCTACTACTAAAAAAAGATATGAAGATAATTGCCATATTTTATAAAAATTACGAATACAATTCCTAAGCATGATTGTAGTCATGTTCCATTGATTTGAATGGGATTGTTTGCAAATGCAGGTAATCTTGATTTACTACTGTTTGTTTAATGATGCTTCAAAGTAATGATGGTCTTGGAAAAAGTGATTTATGACCTTTCTTTCAAGTTCAACCATTGTACCAGCCCCATGGTCATGTGACTGCAATTCAGGCACTTGGCAACCAGCTCGTATTTACAACCAATTGCAGCATCCTATAGTCACCTAATCACGATTTGTGACCTTCCCAGGCAATTTTTAGCACTCAGTATAAATTGGGGAAGCCAGATTTGCTTATTGACCCCATGATTCATAATGACCATGTGATTTGCTTAATGACCATAGTAAAAATGTGAAATCAGCTCTGGTCACATAATGAATTACTTAACAATAGCATCTCTTGGTGACTGAAATTCTGGTCCTGACTGTGGTCATAATCCATTTTGGGGCATTTTCCTACTTGTTTTGCAGTAATTAAGTCATTTTAATCTATAGAAATAATAAATAAATATGTATAGTTCATGCTAATTCAGCTAACCCATCCTGGCACTCCTTAGATTTATCAGCTGGAGATTATGGGGTTGTGGTCCAATGCAACTATTGGATATCCCATTTGAAAAACTTTACGATAATAATTTAAAAGTTTCTATTTTTATCTATTGCTGAAATAATATAAAAACTTTACAGTGCCTAAAGTTTGTTCCATTTGCATAGTTTCTACTTATTATACATAAACAACTTCTAGGGAGAAAAAACTTTAGTTAATCAATTCTGCTTTAGTATTGTTCCATAAAATTATTCTGATTTGGGACTTTTTAAATGCAAGTCGATCAACCATTGTGCTTTTTTTTTTATCGTAAGTGAAAATAAAATTTTTAAAACTGAGCTCAAGTAAACCATAGGTAATGGTTTAGGGAATTATGGAAATCATCCTTGTACTGATTTTCTTGAGCCTATTAGTTTAAGCCTCATTTAAATGCCTTCTGAAAAATGGTTAAGCCCCCGTCCATGTCTGCCATTTTGTGAATAAGCCAATACCCATTCTTTTTTAAAGCATTAAAGGCACCTGATATTGGTTATAGAAAAAATTCTTGAATGTGCGGAGCTAGATAGATTAACATTAAAAGTGAAGGGCGAAGATGAGAAGGACTATTGGAATTTGGAATATGAATGGATAAAACGGGAAAAGGAAATGTAAATATATTTATATGTAAATATATGATAAGAAACATTAAGAGAGAGATATGATGTAATATAATGCATATATATAACACAGTAAGGTTAAATGTTGGATATTTGTATATTTTGTACTTAATAAATAATAATAATAATAATAAAGCACCTGATATGTCACTACATAAACATGGTGTGGATCCTAATACTAAATAAATGTTTCAATCTACAATCCGAAATGCTCTTACTAAACAATAAAACCCACTGAATGTAATTGATCTTATTTCTAAGTAAACATGCATCTAGTTTTGTTTTGTTAATTTTTGTTCCAGAGAGAAAGGACACCCAACATTACTTTCATCTTGCATCAGATGAGATTGAGACAGAATTTGTCTCAGGAAAAAGTTGTAGGTGCTACCTTCCATGAATCATTTCATTAACTATTAGTAGATGTCTGCTGTATCACAGTTACGTAATCAGAGAAAAAAAGTCTTTTAGCAGAGACCTTTGTTCCTGCTGGCAAATGCTTAGAACTCATTGTGCCAAGCAATTAAATATGTCACTATGTGTCTGTTGCATTCTGTTACCCATCTCTGAAAATTGCACTGCATTGCAAACCAAGTTATTTCTATAATTATAGTAAAACTTCACAGGTAAACTTATTTGCTGACTAGATTAAGGTAGCCAATACACAGGCTGCATTCTGCCCCATAGTCATATTTTTGTGGGTAACACAACAATTTTGTATCTTAATGATCACACTTCTGAAATTCAGCAACATGGCCATTTTGAAAATGCATTTTTTTTCAGCCTCCAGGTGCCTATATATATTACTTTAAATGAAAATCCTGTTCCTCCCCAAACTCCATTCCCCCCCCCCAAACTGACTTTTAAGCCTGACTCCAAGCTATTTATACTTTTCATTTCCATTTGAGTCTAGTATAAGTCATGAGGATATCATGGCATTATCTGGCTATTAGTCTACCATTTTTATTTCTAAGGATATCCATTTGCCAACAGATCTGGGCAACCTGGCATTGTTATGCAAATGACATAAGTTTTGCATTAGTTGGGTCATTATATAAATAATAAATCTACTAATAAAAATGCATTAGTAGCATTAGTGATACAATGTCATTTGCCCACTTGCAGACATCCATAACTGCATTCACCACCATTTCCTAAAATCATGCAACATTTGAAAAAATGGGCAATCAAAGTTTACCTCCCCAAGAAATAAATCCACACTTTTTCTTGAGACAAAATAAGAACAATTTTCAGAAAATCTTTAATGCAGAAGGTTGTATGTAATATTTCATGAGATGAGGGAATAGAGAAACTGAACTTTCACCAGGGCATTCTTCTTATACTAATTTAAACTCTGTTTTTCCCAACAGAGAAAAGTACATATTTTATTAGATGTATACCCCATCTTTATGTACACTGAACAGAATTTGCATAATTCTTCCTATTTTCTGCACAACAGCTCTGTAAGGTGGGTTGATCTGAGTGAGAATGACTGGCCCCAAATCATTCCATGCCTAAGAGAGCTAAGACTCACAATCTCTGCTTTCTGAGTCAGCCCCTAGACCAGACATGGGCAAACTACGGCCTGTGAGCCACATCCGGCCTGTTGGGCTTTTTAATCTGGCCTGCTGAACTAGTTACTAGCAGGAACCAGCCCAATGAAAAGCTAAGCATTATGTGCTCTGAAGTAAATTATTAACTCAG
>JAEANM010016952.1:0-13104 GCA_017656035.1 Myanophis thanlyinensis
ATTTACTTCAGAGCACATAATGCTTAGCTTTTCATTGGGCTGGTTCCTGCTAGTAACTAGTTCGGCGGGACGGATTAAAAAGCCCAACGGGCCGGATGTGGCCCGTGGGCCATAGTTTGCCCATGTCTGATCTACAGTATGCCAACGTCTCTCCAATGGGTGTGAAGGACGAGGGCAAAAGTTCAGGAGAATGAGTTCCTGAGCCCTATAAAACCAAGAGTTAATCTTGGGCACAAAGGCCAGGTCTAGTCTCAATACCACCCTGTCAGAATGAAAAATGCAGAGGTCCTGTCTGACAGAAAGGGCTGCCAGCTCGGAGATCCTCCTGGCGGAAGTAATCACCAACAAAATGCTCACCTTCCAGGGATCTTTAAGGAAGCCATCCCTAAGGGCTCGAAGGGAGCACTAGTGAGTGCATCCAGGACCTTACTGGTAACCTGAAAAGAAAGTCTCCTGACGATCCTAACTGACCTGACTGCCAGCAGTAGTAAAAGCCTCTTCTACAGTCCCATCGGGAGCCTATTACCATCTTCTTCTTGCCATCCTTTGATGTCACCAGGATGGGTTCCAATGCCTCCCCAAACAGTTTCCCTGCTAATTTCCATTTTTTCTTGACATCCGCAGGCCAATGGCATAGCCAAAGTAGATGATGCACCATCACTGAGGTGCCCATTGCATGTGTAGCAAATTTGGCTGCATGCAGGGTCGCATCCATCGAGAATTCAGTGCCCACTATGATCTTATTTATGTCCTGGTGGACCCTAAGGTTGTCTGCAGGAATTCTGGACTGGAGCTCATGGAGCCATAACAATGAAGCTCTGCTGAAAAAGATGCTGATGTGGACACCTTGATAGCCCAGGCAGCCTCTGGAAATGACCTGTTCTGACCTCCAGTCCTCCAGCTTGAGAGCTTCTTCAAGTTCCATGATCAGGGAATCTGCAGAAGCTAAGGCAACTAATGGGTTGTCCACAGCTGGTGGTAGATGCGCCTTCGAAAAATCCTCTGCTAAATTGTAGTAGCAGCGTTCCAAAGAGCGGTGGTTGGCCCACTGCTGGAACAGTCCACTGCTGCTGGACCATGTCCCAAAATAACTAGGGAGCTGGAATCTCCTCTTCTGGTGGTCTGAGTGGTGAACAAGTGTTTTGATTCACTCACTGATGTCACCGTAGTCCCCTCCTGAAGTGAAGGCTGTCCCCCTAATTCTGTGATTGCCTTGGCCTTGTTTAGTAGAGAACTGAACCTAAAGAGACCCGGCGAAATGGGTAACTCTTGATGGTCTCCCTCATCAGCTGAGAGTATGAAATCCTCCTCTCCAGAATAAACTGAACTATAGACTATAGGATACTAAGGGGAAACCCGGATCCAGGACCTCTATGTCCTCAATGTACAGGAAAGCCGGAGGGGACCATTGACAAAGAAGAGTGTGGGCCCTTGGCAAAGTGCTGAGGAAAGGACCCTGACTACCTGATGTCTGGTTATTGGCAAAGGCTTCTGCTATCAAATCTCTCATCTGGGCCAAAAGGGGTATACGGACCTGTCCCAACAGGTGTGTAGCCACAGAAGTGTGCTAAAGGACTCAGCACCATACTACCCTCATCCAATGGCTCAGGTACTTTTCTATGATAGATTCGAGTGCCCCAGTGGAGATAGCCGCCACATGGATTTCTGGCAATTCTGGCTCTTGACTTCCCAGATTGCCCACTGAATATGGAGGAGAAAGACCTCAAGGTGTGTGGCTGGCCACTTCTGTAGCAAGCAGGCATGGACACTGAAGGTTGGCAGATTGCAGGTGTTCAGTTCTGCTTTGCTCCTTAAGAGATTTGGCCAATCACATTTCTAATGCCCTCTGATGCCTGAGGGCATCCTTTTCCTCAGCCTTGGTAACCTTTTTGGAAACTTTGGCCCTCGTCTTATGTTTGGAAGTTGAATCTGAGGAGATATGCTTGAGCTTGGATGCGCATTTGCAATGCACCCTGGACTGAGGGGAGACAAATCTGAATCTCCACTTGTACACTCCATGTCTTGAAATAAAGGGAAATAAAATTTTTAGTTAAACTGTCTGCCAAGAGGCAGTCCCCCAACTGCTTCAGCCCCCCTATATTCCAAGGCTGAATAAAAACCAGCAAGCCAGCAATCTTCCCTTTAATGAAAGGGGGGGGGGCGATGGGAACCCATAAAAGACATAAAACGTTTGTTCCTGGTGCTTTATAGTAGCCCTTCCAGTCACAATGGAAAGGGATGCATTAAGGCTAAATTACTGCTGCCATGAATCAGATCCCCAGTAGGGGGAGCAGCACTTCCAAAATAGTGTCTGCAAGCTGGGCCTTGGTATGAGTAAGCGTTTTCCTGCAAGACAATGGAAGGGAGAAGGAATGGTAAGGAGGGGGGAGCTCCATCTCGGCGCAGCTCTAATCGTTTGAACCCAGCCATGCTGGGTCACTTGGAAAGCCTGCTGTCTCCATGCTCCCCCCCATCGCTTCTCTACAAGGTCTGTCAAGGAACCATGTAGGAGATGCTATGGTCGGCCCCAGCCAAAGTCAGCAGGAAAATGGCTGCTGAAGCAGTTACAGCAGTTCTGGGTGTGTGCCAGCTGGCTGCCATTACTGCCTGGAGATTCCCCTTGTTCGGCTTCTCTTCATGGTGCTGAGTATCAGCATAGCCGCTAGCCTCAGGCTCCCACGCTGTGGCGCCGATCGAATGTCGGCTAACTGCTAAAGGGAATTCCTCTTAAAAGGCCACCACAAAGAATTAGGAGGCTAGCCCCCCCTCCCCCCCCCAGATCTGCTCTGCGGAACCGAATGATCATCAGTCTAACCAGAGGTGTGGTTACTTCTTAGCAGCGCTGAACGAATGTCAGCATAGCCGCCACAGTAGGGTACTTTCTATTTAACAAAGGAATACAGATGAAGTGACATTTTTTAAAGTAGAGTGTTCTGAAGAGAGAGGACAAAAATTCAGTTTATCTAGTAGCTGACTGAGTACAAACTGGGAATAAGGGGGCTGTAACAGTCCCTTTTATACTCCTGCACTGAGTCAAAGAGCTAGTAATGACCAGAGTGACCCATGTATGGATCAGCTCTCCACATTCAATGGAGAATGCAACATGTAACTATCCAGGTGACTTATTTCTCAGGAGAATTGTTTGGTGAGAAATACAAGGCAGATGTATTTTAATTTATAAGTCAAACTCTTAATAGTATGAACAGCTGTATAATAGATTTAATTATTGAAAGGGACAATGCTGGAAGCCATATACTAGATAATTTAACTAGGATCCCTGCACTGAGCAGTGGATTCAACAGACTTTCAGCTCTACGAGTCACTGGATTCATCTGTTACACTTCAACTCCCAAGAATTCTCATGGACAGGCAATTCAAATAACCTTATCTAAGAAATATAATCTATAAACACAAAACATATTACTGAAAATAGGAATATAAATTCTGTTCCAAAAGTGTAAAGAAATTACAAAAAGAGGTAATTGTTCAAAATTTGAAAAATAATTTAATGTGGTACTTATCACCTATCTTTTAGCAAATGCAAAGCATTTTAGCCTATTAAAATTTAAATCCCCAAATGGGGTGTGTTCTGATCTGTGTTCTGATGATGTGTTCTGATCTGCCGAATGGGAATCTTATTTTGTGATATTCTTTAGATATTCTTGTTGATGAAAGGAAGCATCAATTCAATGATCTAGGAAGATTTGTTTATTAGTATTAAAAGAAACAGTATCATTATCAATTCTACACAGATTTTTCCTTCAGTAATTGGCAACCATACATGACAGGTTACAATCTTAAGGACAACAGTGCCGATTTTAATATTTGTTTTCAGATAAACTGGCTAGTTTGATGAATTTCAGCTATTGAGAAATTAAACCAGAAGCAGACCTCTTTTGCAAGCTTATTTAATGTTTAAAATATTTGTACCTTGCTGTTCCTCATGTGCTGAATGTGGCTTTCAGTTACCAAACCAAGTACATCCTAAGCCTGCAGTTTATATAGTTTATGAATGCAAGCATACATGTGCCAGGTTGGCCCCTTTCCCAAAACTGTACAAATGGAATCACCATCTCCATAGCAACAAGCTCTCAGAGTATTTTGAATCAATATTTCTGCACTGAGAGAACACAGTATTAATATAAAGTCCAGGTTCTGTCAGATCTTCATGGATTCTTTAAGACCAAACTTATATCAAATTGCTTGTAAATAAAATTAAATTTAATAAATTACTAAATTAATTCTACACAATGAGCAGAATATATGGGGGAAAAAGGCCCACAGGAGACAGTCAAGTTTTATTAAGTTGATTCCCATTCAAAATTTTGGTTATACAATGCAAGCTTTCAATTGCTATGAAAAAGGCATTGGTATAATTATTACTCAGAATTAAAAAATACAAATGACTATGTCTTTTGCCTGTGATGATAAATTTTAAGATGTATTTTAAAAAGGTTATGACTGTTCTTGATCATGACTAATATTTAATCCTCCAAATAAAGTTCCCTTTCCCTCTCTTCATGGTATACATAATGAAGATAAGATGAAATACAGAAGTCAAATTAAACATAATTTCCCATGCGGCTACCAATTCCCAGAACAATCTAGGTCCTTAAACCAACATTTAAAATACTTTTTAATATCCTGGTTTCTTCCAAAGCTGATTATCATAGTTTAGATGAACAGGAACTTGTTTATTGGAGATACAAGTTGACTGATGCATTAATACAAAGGAAAAAAGGAACACTGCATTGCAAAGAATCTGTTCATATCGAGTTATTATCAAAGACTCTTAAATTATAAAGGTGTTTGAGCAAAAATTCACAGAGCTCTTTTCACATAGAGCATTTTTGGCACAGGAATAGAACACATGACTGAAAAAATAATATGGGGGAAAATCATAATAAAGCCGAAAACAAGGATCTCATCTATCCGAAAATCCATAAATTGGTTGGGTTAAACCTGCTGACAATCTACATGGGCAATTCAATACCAATTGGGATCCTGAATCAATGTTCTGGATAATGTTATACAAGCTCTGTTCATTTGTTTGCATTATTCTACACAAGACTTTAGGGAATGGATTTTGTTGGATTTTGTTTGGGAGGAATGGAGCAACAAGCAAACCTTCCTGCACCATACTCAAGCACATAGTTTCTACAATCAACATGAATATGAACATCAAATATTTCAACACTGAATGATATCCTTCCATGAATTAGGATACAGTAAAACCACTCAGCTAGTGCTGTGTTTGACCAAGAAAACTACTAGTATATCAGCATTACCACAATAAGCCTAAGCACGTGTGAATTATAGAGGACTATCTTTCTAACACCTATATACCGGTACATGATTATAAAAACCAATACATATTCTTACATTTCTAGTAAGTTTTAAAATCAACATGGTAATTATGTTTGAGGAAATGATAGCACAGGTACAATTACCGTATAAAACATGGAACCCTAGGCACACATTCTTATACAGTAATTATATCTATTCTTATTTACCACTAGAATGGAACAAGCTACAGAATAAAGCTCAGAATTTTAAAAAAATATATCTAATGGAGACAAAGTAGCATTTGTACCCAAAATGTCAGCAGTTTACAAGCTCTTTTCTTTTGCCTCTTCTGAAAAGCAGGGTAGCCTTGCTGTGTGTTAATTTTCAAAGCTTTGAACAAAAACAAAAAGAAGCACAACAAAATTATTGTAGCATAATCTAGATTTCCTGAACCTAGTATCCTCACATGACCCAGAGGGCAGAGTTTGGTGTAGACTTTACTGGACTTTTATCTCCTACATCAAATGTCTCTCCAGCAAGTTTAACCATATTTAAGTCATTTGTCTTGAAGATGCACTGGGCAAGGAAGGTATGTATAAGATGTGAGTTTCCGCCATCATGATTTGTTTTACAGATTTTTGTTATATTTTATCTATGGTTCCATCACTTCAAACAGGTCCTGAAAGCCTTGCCTGCAGCCCTCAGAGATTCTTCAAAAGTTGCTGCCATGTTTTAATTCTTCATGCAAAAGAAAGTGAACATTATTAAACTCACAGGAAATAACCATTAGAATTATGTGATCTTTAAAAACAGTGTTCCATTCTGACTGTCAGATTAGATCAGCTGCTTGGCTGTGATCTGATTGATAACAGGAGTTCTATGCATATGGAGCATAAAAACCTTCAATATTTCATCAAAAGTTGAGTGTGAAGTACATATTCAGTATTGCCTCTGCTTACCTTTCTTCCCTTTCTCTTTTTTGCTTTCGTGCATGACGATCCATGACACTTGTTTTGGTTCTCGTCTTTTTCCAGGAGTAGTAAAACTTTACCAAGCTTGCTATTGATTTGTCAGGAAGCTGAGAAATACAAAATAACTGTTGACAAAAGCACACATAGAGATAATGTGTCCTATAGTGATGCTTCTCAGCTATGATCCAGTATGAGCAGAAACTGGCAATTAGTATCTTGGATTTCAAATAATCCTATTGCTTTCAGGGTATTTATCTGCTTTCAACAACTCTGCCTATTTTTTATTTTAGACCAGGGGTGTCAAACTCAAGGCCTGGGGGCTGGATCCGGCCTACAGGGTGCTTAGATCCTGGAAACAGTGAAGGATCAGCTCACAGTGCCTCTGCCAGCGAAAAAGGGCTGATCCTTTTCGGGCGGCCCTCCCAAGTTCTGTTCTTGCTGGCAGAGGGTTGCAGAAGTCAATCGCAGCTGAAAACGGAGCTTGGGAGCCCATTTTTGTTGGCAGAGCGCTCAAGTCACCACAGGTGCCCACAGACATGAATGATATTGAACTGGCCATACCCACCCCGCCCCGCCCCGCCGAGATCAAACACAACGCTGATGCCACCCTCAATGAAATTGAATTTGACACCCCTGTTCTGGACCATTTTTTTGTGTGAATTCTATAACAAAATAAAATATATGGTACAGATAGTCCTCAGCTTACAGTAGTTCATTTAGTGACCATTCAGAGATAATTGCACTGAAAAAAAGTGACTATTAATGTTTTTCACACTTATGACTGTTGCGGCCTCCCCAGGGTCACGTACTCAAAATTCAGGTGCTTGGCAACTGTCATGTGTGTGTATGTGTGTGTGTGTCTATGCAGGTCTAGGTCTATTCGGGTCTTTTCCCGTGTAAGTTTCAGAATCTCTTTGCAACGTTTCAGTGAGATCCCACTCGCCATCTTCAGGCTGGTGCCTTCTGCTTCAAGCCAGGGCAAGAAGTGTGTGACTGGAGCTGTTGTCTCTCTATAAATACTGGTGGGAGGGCGTGGTGTGCTGGGCTAGTTGGCTGCGCTGCTGTCTCTTGATTAATTGATGGAGTTAATGGTACAATGGGCTGTGTGATGGCCTTGTGAGTTCTTTTGTTGTGGTGTCCTTGGTCCTGCATCATAATCTTCTGGATCAAGACACAAACGAACCAGAAGATTACACCAATGACCCAGAAGATTACCCAGAAGATAACCTTCTGATAAGCAAAGTCAATGCAGAGGGGAGCCAGATTCACTTAATAACCATGTTACTAACAACTGCAGTAATTCACTTAACAATTGTTGTAAGAAAGGGCATAAAATGGACCTCAGTTAACAAATGTCTCACTTAGCAACAGAAATTTAGGGCTCAATTATGATCGTAAGTCGAGGACTACCTATAGCAGATGCTGAACAAGAAACACATATACATAAATGCATACTCTCAGATTCCCATAGGATATAAGAACTAGGATGGATTTCATCTTTGCTTTACACTTCCTACAATCAGTGAGAGATGGCAGTTGTACATTCTGCACATTCCAAATCTAGGAATTCTAGCTCCCAAGTCATTTCCAATACAGACAGTATGGCAAATGTAGGTTTTAAAAAAAGGTAAAGGCATCCCTGCGGATCTTACTCCACTAGTCATTGCTGAGCATAGGGGGCGATGCTCATCTCCATTTCAAGGCCATTGAGTCAGCACGGCCCAGGGACCTTTTCGTGACCATGTGGCCAGCATGACGTCACAGAACACTGTAACTTTTCCACCAAAGTGGTATCTATTTATCTACTTGCATTTGAATGCTTTCGAACTGCTAGGTTGGCAGGGTCTGGGGCAAGTAATGGGAGCTCTCCCCATCGCAATGCACTTGGATCTCAAACCTGGGGTGCTGGCTTTCAGCTACAAGCCCAGTGTCTTAACCACTGAGCCCCAGGCAAATGTAGACATTATGACAAACAAAAGTAACTGTTACACAGTAAAAAGCAAGTAAAGGCATGTCTCGGAGAGAATCACTGCTGCTTCCACTTAATTTATCTTCCAGACCATGATTTGGAGGACTGCCTGAATTCAATTACTACTTGATTGTCCAGAAAGTTGTACTGGGAAAGAAAAATACTAGAAGTGTAATCCAGTACAGAATAGTTTTTTTTTCTAGTGACCAAGAAATCATTTTTTTATTTGGAATGTGTTAAGTGAGTATCATAAGACATTCCTTTTCTTCCAATAACATCATTTTTTTCATAAAAAGACTACATAACCCTAACTCTTAGAACAGAAATATTTTATGCCATAAGATTATTTCCTGCCTGTTAAAAGGGCTAGCTGTATGCTATCAGAAGACAAATCAGCAGCAGAATCATAGGTCACATCATAGAATCACAGGGATGGAAGGGGTAATTTAGACCATGGAATTCAACCATGTGCAGATATTCAAATCAAATTATCCTCAAAAGAGGGACAGCTTAGTTTTGAATGAGACTGTTTTATGGATATCAGAAGCACAGTTCTTTAACTCTTTAAAATATTCAATAACCCAGAACAAACCAATTTGCTGGTTTGAAGAACTGGAAAAAGTCCTTAAAGGCAGAGTACTAAATTGGAAGTCTTGGCCACAAAAAGAGGAAAAGTGGTTATTTCATCCAATTAACAGCTTGCAGTTATAAGTATGCCCCTTAAACTCCAGTGATTATCAATGTAAAAATATTTTATTCTTTAAAATATCTTCATAGAAAAACAGATCTGGAGGAAAGAGAATGTTTTCAGTGCTTTTGTCACTCAGATGAGAAAGGTAGGATTAAATGCAAGTAAAACTGATATTTAAACATTTCATATTTCTACTACCTTCTCTTTGAGTTTTCTCTCAAAAAAATGCTTAATCTGGCCTGCTGCTAAGGTTTTCAGATATACAGTACAAACATATAAGGTTCTATATTCTGCAAGTGTAGAATCTTTTCACCAACCATTACTGCAAAATGCTGCATATACTGTTGAATTTACAACAATGGAAAAATAATTTGGCATTATTTTCCTTCTACTAAAGATCTACAAAAATTGATAATCAACTGCTCTTTTATATATTGTTAATATGCATATACTATTTATTGTGTACAATGATAAGTTTCTAATATACCACATTATCATCTCTCAGATTCACAAAGTTCATTCTTTTTTCCTGGCTTTCATCAATATTGGGTGCTTACATGCTGAACTTTGTAAATAATAAACAAGAATAAAATGGAGATACATGTATTTGGATAATAAAAGCTAATTATTAAAATACATTTTAACTCCCTCACTTGTTTTTAAGTCAAGATCTTTACACTTGCAACCTCTTGCACGTGACAATCCTTACCATTTGTTGAATTCGATGAAAAGTTTTCCCATGGAAACTGAAAGCTTGTTCAAACAATACTTTGTCTTCAACTGTCCATTCATCTGGGAAGGGGGTGAAGTTGGGTAAATCTGCCAGGGATTTCTCGATGTTATGTTTGTGCCAAAACAGCATCCCAAGGGCCTGCAACAGGGAAGATGGAGCAGAAAGAAAAGCCCATAATTAAAGGAAAACAATAATAATTCTGTCATGTTTACATTAAGAATAGCCAATCACAGCACAAGTTTTAGTGGTTTGTTTTGTTTTAGAGATTTCCTAATTGTCCTTGCGAAAACAGTCACACACCGCTTTCTTACTCCATAGAAAACTACAGTGACAGAAGGAAGCATAGCTATTCTCTCTTAATATCACTTGTGAACTTGTAGACAACTTGTTCTATTACAATGCTTTTTTTTAAGTGATGAATAATACAGAACACTTCAATCTAGAAATCCTGCAAAACACAAAAGGGTCTGAATGCTGTGAAGGTATTCTCTTTCTTCTCCACCAATGCATTATTGTATGGTGAGTATCCATGGACTTCCAGGGTATATGTATGTGATGTCTTGAGGCCACTGGTATAAATTGCTTGTGCTACAATGTCAATCATTTTGACATCATTGTGACTTGGAACATTATGTCTACAGCGGATATAGAAGTAGACATCATCACTCAGTTGTTAAAACTACAACTTAGTAGCATAATGTAGTATATGAAATAGCTCCCTACAATTTAAGAAAACTGGACATTCTGTGAGAATGATCACTTTTGCAAAAAAAAAAAAAAAAAGCAATGAATCCTCAAAAATTAATGAAGAAATACTTTTGTTCTATATTATGGATGCATTTTATCTTAAGAGAAATACTATTCTGTTTCATTGGGCTAATTTTGAGAAGTGTAAATAAAAAATATCTATAAATCCCACTCCATTCTAAATTTTAATCTAATTTCAAAAGTTTGTTAGTTCTTGTACAGAGCAGCACAAAAAGATAGCTCTACTTCTAGTACACAACAGTTTCTGCAAATCAATTTAATTCTGAAAATCAATGGATCTATATGAAAAGGGACTACTTATTTAAATAAAATTAAGCAGGCATTCAAGCTTACTCAAGTAAATGTCTTCTACTTCAATCAATAGCTAGTATTTAGCTGAACAATTCTTACTTTCTGCAATCATATAAAGAATCCTCATACCCTGGGACTAAAACTTTGACTCAGATAATTCAGAATAAAATGATAACTCTGCCACTGAGTTTCCCAGTCCTTCAAACCAATGATGTTATGGAGAAAAGGAAAGGAAAGGAAAGGAAAGGAAAGGAAATTATTGCTTAAAAAAAATCTGTAGTCCTATTCACATCATTATGTTGTCATTGTTGAACATTTAGGGAGTTTCCATCTTGGCATTTTCTTAGCATGATTTATTGCAACTACGTTACATGTAAGTAGTCACAGGAAAGATCGTACCCTTTTCATATCTCCAGTAAGGCATGCCTCATAGAATATGGAATTACAAGCCCCTTACTTGAGTCACTTTCAAGTGTTTCAAATAGGATGGGCTTCCCAATAATATTTTCTTTAGACAGATTTAAAAGTTGAGAAATAAAGGAATTCAGATTCATCTAAGGCTTATTTCTTTTAACTGTGTTAACTGAATTATGATACCTTATTATATCAGAATGAGAAAATATGCAGTGGACCAGCTTTTCTTCAACTATAGCTTCCAATATATCTTATCACTGACCATGCTGAATAAAGTTGTTGCTTTTATGTCTGAAGGGACACAGGGGCAAGCAAACATTTTATAGCCAAGAGCTGTGTTGTTTTAGTGGAAAGTGTTTGGGAACCACATATTGATAGAGGTTAAGGTCAATATGTGAGAAAAGTTCTGTTCCTCCAGTCCACAAATAAACACTAACACTGTCTATATACTGACCTGCTGATTCTTCCATTATCTTTCATCCTCCCTTACTGTCTATTCTGTTATTCTACTCTCCCCACCACCACCAGTACTTTCCTGACCCCACTCCTACATGAGAAATAAGTTCTGACTCAGAGTGACGAAAACAGAACAGCTGGCAAGAAAGACAAAAATGCTAACAAGTAGCACCTCCCAAGTGTATTAGTGCATTGCCTAAAAACTTCCAACCTTTATATGTTAGAGGTTCATTTGGACTGTTGAGAATATATGGTGGGCACTCTCACAAAGTGATGGATATGGTGAGTTGAGCCAATCCTAGAACACCCAGAAGGCAAACAGAAGGCAAACAGAAGGCAAACCAAACAATACAAATCCAGTGGGGTCTTTGCAATCTCTGAAGTCAATGAAATTCTTCTGAGCTCTAAGTGGATGCATTACTGCAAATATAACTTGAAGCTGCCAGTTTGCTGAATGCAATTCATTTTTTTTAATTAAAAGAAAATTAGAGAGGGACAGGAGCTTGATAACAGCTGTACATCACTTTAGGTAAGGTCATGGGTAAGTTGGACTATCTATAACTTAAACAAAGTGTGTGGCATTAGAGCAACACAAAATTGATGGTCTGTAATTGGGTGCACTTGTGTCTGGCTGCCAGCTTGCTCTTCCTTCACCTTCCTAACACCACAATGTGTTACGGGGCAGAAAAACACACAATAGGTTTTCCTTCCATCTGAAACCTATTTGGTTTCAAAACATTTGAAGGCTGTTCTTAAAACCTAGGGCATGGTCTGCTTAAGAAACAGAATATTATTCATTCTCCTTCACAACATAAATAGCTGTCTAGATCTGTTTAGGAAATCTTCTCTGGAAATTTTCTATAGAATGTATTCTCAAACCTCAGAAGTGATTCTAGCCCTTGCTTTGCTTATAAATCAGAAGGTTTATTTCATGCTACATCTGACCAGGCAGCCATTAAAAATTTTGACCATTTTTAAGAAACTTAAAATGAACATTCTATTTGAAATAATTCTTTGCATTTATCTCTGTAGTGCATATTCTTTTTTATTATTCAGAAATAAATACAAGGAGTCTGTGTTTAGACATAAAATCATCATTTGGCTTACGCTGCACAACTGGCCCTGTCCTTTGGCTGTCTCTTTTATTGAGCTTCCCGGAAGAGCTCATTTAGTTTCTGCATACATGTTTTAATCAAGATTTTTGTGTAAGAGTCCAGCTTGACATTTTGAATAGGCAGAATTAAAATGACTGCATAAAGTTCTACATATGCAAATATCATACACACTAAAAATATGGTAACATGGTTAATAAAAATCACCTAAAGCCAAAATCAACATATTGAAAGTCTCTACAGTTACTTCTGCTTCTCTTTTACATCACATCTTGTATTTACCAAAAATAATAAACCAAGTTGTCAAAAAAAAAAAACACTCCACCCTTAACCCAGATGGAGAAGGGGACAGAACACATTTAAACATTTTCCAACTGTTTATTACCTGTTCCATGTTGTACCCATGCTTTTCT
>JAEANM010016953.1:0-13104 GCA_017656035.1 Myanophis thanlyinensis
CCAAACCAGGTTGTGATGTTGCCCGTCAGGATGCTCTCTACAGTGCAGGAATAGAAGTTCCTGAGCACCTTTGGTGGGAGTCTGAAGTCCCTCAGATGATTTGGAAGAGATTATTCCATCTCTTTCAAACTTTGGAGGAGGTGAAAGAAGAAAATTTGAAAGACAGTACAGGTACTCCTCGACTTATGATCCAATGGAGCACCTTTCTGTGGCTAAACAAGACAGTTGTTAAGTGAGTTATGCTCAATTTTACGACCAATGATCCACAGTTGTAAGGTGAATCATTGCAGTCAATAACACAGTTCATAAGTGAATCTGGCTTCCACGTTGACTTGGCTTGCCAGAGGGTCGCAAAAGGAGATCACGTGACCCCGGGGACTACAACGGTCATAAATATGAGTCAACTGCCAAGCAGCTGCACTTCGATCACATGGCCATGGGGATGCTGTAATGGGCGTAAGTGTGAAAAATGGTCATAAGTCACTTTTTTCAGCACCTGCAACTTTGAACAGTCACAAAATGAATTGTTGTAAGTCAATGTCAAACCTGTATGTACTGTATGAAAACATTTCCCCATTTTCTAGTTTGTATAAGCTCTGCATACCCATTTCACTGAGATGAAAAATCTTCAAGTAGAAAAAACAAAACAACTGTAATTGCAGGGTTTTTTTGGGGGGGTGGGTGGGAGTAGTGTCTATTTCTATTTCATCACTGAATTGTCCTAAGAAATCCTCTTTTATAATCTGTAACATAACCTGGAAAGAGATGAGCAGGCATTCACATTGTGTGGAGTAGCTAAAATACACACCGATTTGGCCAGCTAACATTAATCTTATTTATTATTGGATAAAAATGAATAATAATGGATAAAAACTCTAGGAATGAAAATGTTCTTACGCGACATAATCTTGCTCATCCTCTGCCTGAAAGTGGTATGTTCTGTTATCTGCAACATAAACATGCAAATCTTCAAAATAATGAACCTATTAATTGCATTCTTAGAGGGGAAAAAAAAGATTTAAAAGTCAATATTTAGTAACTAAGGACATATGCTGAAATGAGTCAGGGAACCTTCAGAAGTTCTATTTTCAGCAGAAAACATTTTGTTCATGTTAAAAAAAAAAAAAAAGAGCTCACTTGCTCTTACAAAAATATCCAGGCAAGAATAGCTGTAAATCAGAGGTAGGCAATTAATTTTCCCAAGTGGCTGCATGAGAAACTGGGACTGTTACGGAAGCCCCACTGCTGCCTTTATCCCACCCCCAAAATCGCTATTGCCCCACTGGCCCTGACCTCCGCAGCCGACTCTGCCAATGCCCCAACCTCAACACCAATACCATGGGCCAGACCGGGACCGCCCATAGTCCAGATATGGGCCAGAGGCTGTAAAACGCCTAGATCTGTTTTAAATAGATATATTGTAGGAGATGACTAGGCTGAGCCCGAGTGAGGAGTCAAACACGTCGTAAGTCTCGAGCCCCTGCGCGTCCGCAAGAAATTTAAGTCCAGCCCATCTTGAATGCCTTTCTTATCTCCCGCTCATTTCCCTTGACTGTTAGTTGGTCAGATTCTTGTAGAGAGCTTAAGCATGCAATAAATCTTTATACTCATTTGAACTGCCTGAAACTCTTGATTTCCCAGGAGCTTAACATGTATATACATACATTGTATATCTTCCAACAACTGTTCAAGATAACCCCAATCCTAAACAACCATTTAACATGCAAGTAATTAACTTTAAAGACATACGTGATATCAGGTCAAACGATTTCTTGTCTTCAGCGTTTGGTTTCACTTGGCATGTAAGCAGATTTAATTTAGCAGGTTGCCTGTTTGACTTAAACGTAAGAAAAAACACAATTTTACTTTACTTAATGTTTGTTTTGTTATATTTTAACTTAAAGATCATTATCGCGCAGATGATGTATTTTTTTTTTCTTATCCATTACCAAATGTATTGACATTTTCATCTGCATCAATAGCCCTTGGTAGCTAACGGCACATTAACAGAAATAAACATTTTCATCTTATCTGCAAGTCATTACAGAGAAATGTTAGAATGTTTGGAGGTCTGAAATTGGTTTTTTTCATGAGATGGCAGGAGGCATATTAATTTTTCTTTTCTTCTGTTCAATTGCGTCTGATTCTTGGAGATTGCTCTGTAATTTTGGTTTGTCATTGCCTGTTTCCAAGGGCTCAGAGAGACACTGGCCCAGAGTCACCTAGCTTTGTGCCTAAGGTGGGTCTAGAATTCATCATCTCCTGATGATTGGTCCAAAGTCATCGACTTGGCTTTCATGGCTAAGGTGAGACTAGAACTCTCAGTCTCCTGGTGATTGGTCCAAAGTCATCGACTTGGCTTTCATGCTAAGGTGGGACTAGAATTCTCAAGTCTCCTGGTGTCTGGTCCAAAGTCATTGACCTGGCTTTCATGCTAAGGTGGGACTAGAATTCATCGTCTTCTGGTGATTGGTCCAAAGTCATCGACTTGGCTTTCATGCTAAGGTGGGACTAGAATTCATCGTCTCCTGGTGATTGGTCCAAAGTCACTGGCCTGGCTTTCATGGCCAAAGCGGGCCTAGAACTCCCAGTCTCCTGGTTTCCAGCCTAGTGCCTTCATCACTACACTAATCTTGCTCTCCATTACTTGATTACGGTAATCTAAAGGCTACTAAGTAGATTGTTAGAAAAAGGAAACAGAAATACTCATAAAAAAGAACAGCCATAATTAGTTTAGCTTTTTAAATAAAAATGGGCTTGGTGATTAATGATTTCTAAAAATAAGTTCTACGTAACAGTGGTAAAGAAAAAGGCGTCTCTTTCAAGTTTTCTAGAAAAGCTATTTCTTTCTCTGTTACTTTTTTTTAAAAACCATATGAATTTGGCCAGACATGGATGGAGATAAGAACATTTTGCAGCTATACTTCTTCAGCTGAAGTACTAGGAAGAAACTATTTCTTCTCCAATCATTAGAAAAACTATTCCACAACTACTAATGACAGCTTGTCCTTGAATTCAGGTAGCCCTCAACTTACAACCACAACTGAGCTCAAAGTGTCTATTGTTAAGCGAGACATTTGTTTAGTAAGTTCTGCTGTTTCCCGACCTTTCTTGCCACAGTTGTTTAAGGGAATCACCGCAGTTGATAACTTAGTAACATGGTTAAGTGAATCTGGCCTTCCCCATTGACTTTGCTCATCAGAAGGTCGCAAAAGGGGATCACGTGATCCTGGGACACTGCAACCGTCATAAATATGAACCAGTTGTCAAGCATCTGAATTTTGATCACGTGATCATGGGGGAATTGCTGCAAAGGTCATATCTGTGAAAAACGGTCAATAAACACATTTTTCAGTGCTGCTGTAACTTCGACCGGTCACTAAACGAACTGTTGTAACTCGAAGACTACCTGTACAAAATTCAGCCTCCTGCCTGTTCCAGAGATCAAGAATGTTTGGAAAATGGGTCGAACACAAGGGGGCGATATTCGCTCAACTCTGACAATTAAATCAGAATTAATCAGACTGGAATTTTTCCTTGCTATTCCTAACCTCTTTGAAGCAACATTGGCTCAAAAGCTCCGAACATGATTTAAGTGCTCTGTTTTAAGTCAGGCTAATGATAGTTATTGAGTGACTGTGCAGAATTGCAAACCTTCTAAATTTTGAATTCTTTTGCATAATGGAAGACATCTATCTATCTATCAAAAATTGTTTTCAAATGCCTGGAGTGTGCTTTCTATGGGCTTGAAGTGAACTTCTGGTTGGGATAACTACTAAGTGTTATGGGAGCTAATGACAAGGAAGACTCCTAATATTACGGGAGCTCTTAGGAGCTCCCACGTAACACCTCTCCTGCGTGAGCTGCACTGGCTATCTGTGGCCTTCCGGGTGCAATTCAAGGTGTTGGTGCTTACCTTTAAAGCGCTCCATGGCTTGGGACCCGGGTACTTACGGGACCGCCTGTTGCCTCCATCAGGCTCCAGCCGACCGGTGCGTTCCCACAGGGTTGGCCTCCTCGGGGTTCCACCGTCTGGATGATGTTGTCTGACAACCCCGAGGGTACGGGCCTTCTCTGTGGCTGCACCCTCCTTATGGAAGCAACTCCCTCCGGAGATTCGTACCATTACGGATCTCCGGGGCTTCCGACGTGCCCTGAAAACCCATTTATTTCAACAAGCCAGCCTGGCCTGATACCTGAGGGTTAATTAATTTTAAATCAAATTTTATATTTTATATTTAACTTATGTTTTAAATTGTGGGTTTGTTTTAATTAACTCCTAAATTGATTTTAAAATGTTGTCTTAAAGGATTAGCCACTGTTTAATTATTTTAATTGTATTTTGCATTTGTATTTTTATTGGCTGTTCACCGCCCCGAGTCCTCAGGGAGAGGGGGCGGTATATATATAAATAAATAAATAAATAAATAAACAAATAAAACAAAACCTCTTAAATGAAGGACTACATTTAAATTAATTGCATGGACAATAGATTTGTTGATCTACTTAGACCAAGGATGTCATACTGGATTTCTTTGAGGGCTGAATCACTATTGTACTTTGCTATTTCCAGGCCGGCCTCGCAGGCCAGATCTAAGCACCCCAGGGGCCGGATCCGGCCCATAGGCCTTGAGTTTGATGCCCCAGATCTGGAGGTGGCTGATGAGGAAGAGAAGGAACAGCTGGGTCCAGTGCTTAATGTGAGGCTGCGCAGAAGGCAGAGAAGAGGAGAGCAGTGGAAATCTATGGGCCGATCCTTGGGAAGGAAGAACTACTGCTGTTAACGAAGCCCCACCCTAGTTCTGGGGATAAAAGGCAGGGGGCGGAGATAAATAGATGTCGCAGACAACTATTCATCTTCCCAGCTGGACAGACTTGTTAGCTGAAAGAGAAACTTTCAACTTGTTAGTTGAAAGAGAAACTTTTTTCCTGGGGCTGCCGGCACTCCTAAGAAGGCATCTTTTGAGTTTGGTGCTGAGGGTTAGCCGTGTTTGAGGAGCTGGGCCAGATCAGAAGAGTGACCTATGACTCTTTTTCACACTTATGACTATTGCAACATCCCCGTGTTGATGTGATCAGAATTCAGACACTTGGCAACCGGTATGTATTTATCATGGTTGCAGTTGAATTAAAATTCTTAATTCAATTATCTAAATTTTAATTTTTTTTAAATTTTAACTTTTATAATTTGGGCCACCGATTTAATCTTTTTAATTATATTTTAACGTTTCTATCTGTTTGCTTTTAAATGGCTGTACACCGCCCCGAGTCCCTTGGGAAGGGGGTGGTATAATTTTTTTTTGAAAATAAATAAATAAAATAAATAAGTGTCCTTGGGGTGGGCTGTGGGACATGATCACATTTTGTGACTTTCTCACAAGCCGAGTCAATGGGGAAGCCAGTTTCCAGCAAAAAAAAATGCCCATTTGAAATATTGAATTCGCACTTATAGTCACTACATTCATTTAAGGACCAAAGCAAAAAAATAAATAAAAATTAAATAAATCTTAAAACCACTTCCAGTCACGTGGGCACCTGAACTTACGACTGGTTCCAATTGGGGTTGTAAGTCGAAAACAACTGTATGGTTCTACTGCTATTCAGTCAACAATGAAATTAATCTGAACCTCTTGATATTAACTTCTTCACATGGTGGAGATAATCGTTTACAACATAAAAAGGCTACTCACAGTTGCATGAGAAATAGTCAGGATACCATTTTTAACTGTGCATTTCCTTCGCTGCCAAACTTTCCGTATGCTGATAAAACAAACAAACAAATATGAATCAATCGGCTATTGTTCAAAATTGAGATTTATTTTTTTTCCTATCGAGTGCTGCGGAACAAGCAGGCACAACCTGATATACCTCATTGTGTTTGTCAGAAATATACACAATTTGTATTTAAATGAAAAAAGTACTCAAATACACAAATAGGACTACGGATAGAAGAGAGTATTTATAACTCAGGGTTGAACTTGTGGGGTCCTTGGTGCTCTCGCAGCTGGGTTGATTTCTTGCAGACGTTTCATTACCAAACTAGGTAACTTTATCAGTGCACTAGTGTAGTAATGAAATGTCTGCGAGAAAACCACCAAGCTCAGAGAATACCAAGGACCCACACATACACAAACAGGACTTTTCTTCATATGTGATTTTCACTGCCCGGTTGAATTTCTTGAGTTATATATAAGCTGCGTGCAGTGACAAACAACCAAGCCGTCAAACAATCTGCTATCTAAGAATCACGGTGAAGCTTTTGGGCTCAGCGTGTCAAAAAATTCAGAAAATGCCTAACTTAACTATCCTGGTGTATATCCCCCTCCTTCTGGCAAATGAGAAACAGTTCATAACAAATAACAACGCTACGTTAAATCCCCCAAAAAAATAAAAACAGTATTTAAATTGATGGGTGAATAAATAAAAACCTTACATAACTCTAAATATTTTTTTTGCAAAGTGCCTATCTAAGGCAACTCCAGGTTGCAACAAGAGACCTGGAAATTTTGGAGAATGCTCCTACATGGCTTAAATACTCTAAAAAAAAAAAAAGAGAGTAGGAAACAAACCTGATTTTTGGGCAGGAGATAAGGCCTTTTTTGTGATCCAGGGAGTTGAGAGGCCTGATGCATCCCACAAAATGAAATCAGGTATCACCTGTGCAGTGACACAGTTTCTTAGGTTTGTTATCACCAGTCTAACAGCTAACAAGTATGTTAGCATAAATATGTTAGTTATATGTTAACAAGTAAACCAAAAATGGTATAGGACTGTGATGGTGGACCTATGGCACGAGTGCCACAGGTGGCACACAGAGCCATCTTGCAGGGCACACAAGCTATCGGCCAACTTACCTCCAGCTGAGCATGCACATGCGATTGCACATGCACACATGCACGATTTCAGAGACCCAGCTGGTCTTCGGGCCTCCGCTGTGCATGCGCACGATTGCAGCAGGAAATCCAGCTAGTCTTTGGAGCTCTCCTGCGCATGCACATGAGATTGCTCATGTGTGTATGAGTTCCTGCGCACAGCGCACATGCATTGCACATGCAAAAGCTGTATGCATGCGCAGATGGTACGGTTGCACATGCAGCACATGTGGAGGAGCTGCACACTAGTGCAGATGGCACGCGCAAAGTGCGTAATTTTTGGCACTCGGCAAATAAAAGGTTCACCACCACTGGTATAGGATTTCCTACATGAGCAGGGGTTGGACTAGAAGACCTCCAAGGTCCCTTCCAACTCTGCTATTCTGTTCTCTTCTCTTCTCTTCTAATTATTCTGCAATTCTGTAAAGGGGCAGGTGCAGACTGTAGTTCTGCTTGTAATTCAGCAAAACTGGATTGAAACAGTCACATTATTCTCCCCAGTACAAGTCCTATTTCTTCCTACTTTATAGTGCTGGAAGGCATTTTATTTTTTTGCTCATGCACAGTAGGTACTTTTCTGAAAAGAAAAGGCTGCGTTATTTATTTTTTTCCTCCATTCCATGATCTACATTTTTCTTTACAAAAGCTCTTTCATTAGGTTTCTTACCCATAACCTCAAGGCCACAGGCCTGCACGTGGCTCAAAAAAAAATCTTAATAACTAAGCTTATGAGGAACAGCTACATTAATTCATAAATTCAATTAAATAACACCAAATTAACATTTAATCGAACGCCGTAATGATTTTGGACCTGCCCATTTATTTTATTTTTTATGACCACTGCTAAATTGTACTTTATATAGTCAAAACTATGGTTTTCCCAGTAGTAATGTATGGCTGTGAGGGATGCACCATAAAGAAGGCTGAGCACCGAAGAATTGATGCTTCTGATTTGTGGTTCTGGAGAAGACTTCGGAGCGCCGCTCAGACTGTAAGGAAATCAAACCAGTCAATCCTAAAGGAAATCAACCTCGACTGTCCTTTGGAAGGACAAAGACTAAAGCTGAAGCTCAAATACTTTGGCCACCAAATGAGAAGAGACCCTGATATTGGGGGGAAAATGGAAGGCAGAAGGAGAAAGGGATGCCAGAAGATGAGATGGTTAGATGGTGTCATTGATGCAATGAACACGGCTGTTTTGGCAAACTGTAGAAGACGGTGGATGACAGGTGGACTTTAGTGTCCATCGAGTCACGAAGAGTAGGACATTACTTAACAACTGAACAACATCAACAAAACCACACCTCCTGATGTAAAGTTGGATTAGTTTTATTGGATAAGTTGAATTATTGAGTTGGTCATCTGCACGTCTATAACTGTCTGGTTTGATTCTGCAACCCAACAAGACAGACACAGACTTCAGAGGATAATCAGAACTGCAGAAAAAACAATGACTACCAACCTGCCTTCCATTGAGGACCTGTATACTGCACAAGTCAAAAAGAGGGTTGGGGAAATATTAACAGACCATTCACGTCCTGGACATAAACTGTTTCAACTCCTACCCTCAAAACGCCACTACAGAGCACTACACACCAGAACTAGCTTTTTCGCCAAACGCCATCACTCTGCTAAACAAATAATTCCCTCAACACTGTCAAACTATTTACTAAGTCTGTATTACTATTACTCTTCTCATCGTTCCTATCACCTATCTCCTCCCACTTAAGACTATAACTTTGTTGCTTGGATACATATTGTTTATTGTTTCCTAATATTTGATTGCTTATTTGTACCCTATGACTATCATTAAGTGTTGTATCTTATGATTCTTGACAAATGTACCTTTTCTTTTTATGTACACTGAGAGCATATGCATCAAAGACAAATTCCTTGTGTGTCCAATCACACTTGCCCAATAAAGAATTCTATTCTATTCTGTTCTGTTCTATTCTAGTTTTAATTTGCACAACATTATGCCTAACATCATTAGTTCTCTATTCATAGAAATTACTGGATCACCTACTGACACACAACTGGAAGTCTTACTAATTTCAGTTCAAAGAGCAGGGGTGTCCAACTTTGTCAATAATTTTTAAGTTTGGCATTTATCTTTTGATGAGGTGCTTGTCGTTTTTGCATTATTGATTGATTGGTTGACTGTCATACTGCATTAAATTATTGCATATCCTGATCTCTCCAAAACAGGAGTGTTCAACCACTTTTGGTAACTTTTAAGACTTGTGGACTTCCAAATACCAGCAATGTGGCTGTCTGGGGGATTCTGGGAATTGAAGTCCACAGATCTTAAAGTTGCCAAAGTGGTTGGAGACTGCTGTTTTAGAGAGATCGGAATATATAATAATTTAATGCGTGGTAATGGCTTTTCTACTAATAAATAATGCAAAAACAACAAGCATCTCATTAAAAGATACAGACCGAACTTTACAATTATTGACATGTTTACTCATATTTTCCCAGATCTGAGTGAGTTATCACATTCCACTGGGTTATAATAAATGGAGTTTGGGCTGAATCTTTAATTATACTTAACTCCTTAATCTCTCTATCAGAGCTAGGAAGAAGGTTGAAAGAGATTGATTTTTATTTTATTTTTTGGAGGTGGGGATTTGTGGCTAAGCAATAACCACAATAAAACAGGCTGCCTTCCTATGCAATTTTATTTTTCTGATTTATGGGAAAATAATCTTGAGACTTCACAGCGCTCAGCTATGAAATGGGACATTATGGTTAAGAGTGCTTGGGTATCATGACTAGTTTCTTTATTGCGTGTTTTCATTTTTCAGGAATGCCTATGTTGTGACAGCTTAGGAAAAAAAACCGTATTTCAATACATGCCGATTTATTTTTTTAAATAAATAAAGCATGATCATCAAAGACTTACAACTTTTCTTTCTTTTTCCCTTTTCTTTTCCCTCCCATATTATCTGCTTTTGTATTTTTTGTATTTTATATTATAAACTAAAAAATAACCACGCCTAATTATTAGCTATATAAAAAGATTTATACCCTTGTCTCATGCGTCTCTTGAATTGCTGTTGGACAAGAGATGTTTGGTTGGACAAAAATTGGAGGAAAAGGTCTCACCAGCATTAACAGAAACCAATTTTTCAAACGCTGGAAGTTTTAGAAATGTCATAAATGGAATATAAAAGACGGCTTTGCATTTTGAAAAAAATCATTTCAGAGTATTACCATATTTTTCGGCGTATAAGACGCACCTCAGTATAAGGCGCACTTAGATTTAGAAGAGGAAAACAACAACAAAAAGTTTTTAGCCTCTATGCCCGCCATTTTCAAGGCTTTTTTCAGCCCATTCCATTTTTGAGGCTTTGGGGGCCTGTTTTTGAGGCTCTTTTGAGCCCTTTTTCAGGGCTGTTTTTGGCATGTTTTTTCCAAAAAAAAAAAAAAGCCCTGAAAATGGGCCAAAAAAGGCTCAGAAACCGGGCTGCAAAAAGGCTCAAAAATGGCCCCAAAGGCTCGAAAACAGGCCATAAAAGCCTCAAAGTGGGCCAGAAAAAGCCCTGAAAATGGGCCCAAAAAGCCTCAAAAACAGGCCTGGGAAAAGGCCTGAAAACGGGATGTGAGGAGGCCAAAAAATGGCCAGCAGGTAGGCGGGGCTTAGGAAAAAATTGCTGTATAAGATGCACAGACATTTTCACTCATTTTTTGGGAAGTGAAGAGTGCGTCTTATACGCTGAAAAATATGGTAATTCACTCCACCTGTCAAAGATTGCAGTTTGAAATCCGTACCCATCACTTTTCTTTAAAAGATATCCCTTCTTTTCACTGCCATACTCTTTATTTCCTTGAAGTTGATGCATGCTGTATCCTCCTTGGCGGCTCTGTGAATCCTAGACAAAAAAGAAAGGGACAAATATATCAATAATTTTCCTTCCTCTGATTAGCTCTTTGGTTTCTTTGTTTCACGTTAATTCCTTTATTTATAGAAGCTACAGCACAAAGAATGATTTTGTTTACAGAAGATTGAGACAGATTGCATTGTTTATTTATTTATTTTGGCTTAGCAGATAAAAGGATTATTGCATACTTCCACAGTGCCGAAAAGCTCGGAATGAAAATCTTAGCACATTTAATTAAGAATCAAATCAAAATGTCTGATGTAAGAAATGTAGAAAGAGATGGCAGCCAGCAAGCTATATACACACATGTAAAACACATGTATATGGATCGTTCAATGATATTTCCAATGTCTCGTTTTTTTTGTTCTTGGTTTGAAATTAGAATGAAATTCAAGGTATACATGTGCGGGATGCCTGTATATACCTACAGCAAACATACACAAATACACAAGCCTGATGGAAATGTGACGACAGTGAAGACAAGATCTGCAAATTTATTGTGAATAGCCATTAAAGCATTTGACTTACTCTCCTAGACTTCGATCAGAGAAGGCAAAAGAAACAAAGAGAAAGAGAAAAGTAAGACAATTTGTTTTTCTAAAAGAACAATACTCAACACTTTGCAGCCTATTTCAATACACAATTAGTAAGGGCAGTAATAAAAACTGTCCCAAAGGGGCACAGATTGTCTTTCATAATAAAATTCTTAATGCTGACATGTCTATACTTTTTTTTAAAGACAGAATGGAACAGCAATACTTAGAACTTAATTACAGCCATCCTATAGCATATGTTCGGATGAACAATCACTGATTCTGAATTTGAAATTAGCATCACTAAAATTTAACCAGAATTTTTTTCCATTTTCATTAAGGTTTGTTGAATATGAAGAAACGGCGTTTGATTTCCCATAAGATTTGAGTCCTTTTCTTTGCATCGTGTCAACTAATGGGTGACTCAATGAACACAATACCAGTTTTGGCATGTGGGCAAATTTGGGAAACACAGAAAATTCCCTTTAAATTAAGGGGAATTTCTTTTTCTACCCCCAAATGTAACAGAACAACCCATCATCCTTCTACATACATGCTTCCTCCAAACCTCCTGACATAGATCCGGAATAGCAAATATATAATTTTTTTGTAATTTTTATGGGGAACAAAGCACCAAAGGAGATGAGGTTAGCAGGGAAGACCTTTAAACCAAGCATGTTCTCTACCGTCTATTTTTAACAGCAGCCTCGAGAAAATTATCTGTTTTTATTATGGAATTAGAAATCTCATGGTAAATAAGCCTATTTTCCTAGAAACACTTTTCACAAAGCCACTGTAGGAAACACTACTCAAAACTCCAGTGTTCATGTTGCTTTCTTCATCATGCAGAAATTGCAAACCATATTTTCGAGATGATTTAATACAAAAGCTCTGACTAAAGAGTTATTTGAAAGAAAAGTGCGTGCCTTTGTATTAGAGCAACAAATCTAACTTTTTAATTCCCATCCTACATGCCCAGGGAGCAAAATGACCTTTGGAGTGTGTTGGTGTTTCATTTGCAACAATTGGGCAGGGCTAGTGTTGAACAATAGGACTGGGAGAAAAATAAATATTGGGCACAATGAGATATAGTACTCATATTTCTATACTCCTTCTTTCCATTAAATGGTTCCCTCCCCCCCAGTAATAATGTACGGCTGTGAGAGTTGGACCATCAGGAAGAACGAACTGATGCTTTCGAATTGTGGTATTGAAAAAGATCTTTCAGAGTCCCTTGGACTGCAAGGAGATCAGATCAAGTCCATCCTAAAGGAAATCAACCTTGAGCGACAGATGATGAAGCTTAAATACTTTGGGCCACCAAATGAGGAGAGAGGACTCCTTGGAAAAGACCCTGATGTTGGG
The DNA here is from genome assembly GCA_017656035.1 of Myanophis thanlyinensis. NCBI lineage: Eukaryota > Metazoa > Chordata > Lepidosauria > Squamata > Homalopsidae > Myanophis > Myanophis thanlyinensis. The sequence goes on from JAEANM010016953.1 coordinate 12,655, forward strand.
AAAGATGGAAGGCAAAAGGAGAAGAGGAAGGCCGAGGAGGGAGATGGTTAGATGGTGTCATGGATTCAACGAACCTTAATTTGGGTAAACTCCAGGAGACAGTGGAGGACAAGGGGGTTTGCTGATATGCTATGGTCCTTGGGGTTGCCAAGAGTTGGACATGACTTAGCAACTTGAAGAATGACAACCTGTGTGATGATACGTAGGAATGACCTTGGAAGACAGGAGGAAGATTTGCAGCTTGGACAAGGTTCTGACTTCAGCTCAACCCAGCTAAGACCGAGTGGCTGTGCTTCCCTGCGCCTAGATTTAGCCAGCTTCCATTATCGCTGGCCGTGGGGAATGAAGTGTTACTCCCCACGGAGAGGGTTCGCAACTTGGGCGTCCTCCTGGATGTACGGCTGTCATTAGAAGATCATATTGCAGCCGTCTCCAGGGGGGCTTTCTATC